>QLOI01000066.1:37327-114412 GCA_003313605.1 Tuber umbilicatum | reverse complement strand
ACCCCCTTATCCCCTTACCCCCTTCTCCCCCCTCCCTTCGAACCGGGCACGCCCCCAAACAACCTGTGGATCCCAAGCGGACAAGGACTGGCGGGCAGACGCCCGTGGATACTCGGAAGTGATGTGTTGGTTAAGAAGATAAGGTTGGACAGTCACAGGTGGGACAGGGTGTGTGTGTTCTAGGGCTTTGGCTGGTTTCTGCCGCCATTTATGAAAAAGTGTTAATGCTGTCAATTATTGCGAATACGGCTACGTTGCGTGGTACTGAATCTCAACTTTCACCAAAGTCGCCGCAAACAGCAAAACGAGGAAACGAAAGAAAAGGAAAAACCCCCCCCCAACATAGGAAAGAGAATAATTTATAGAATGGGAATGGGAACTCTGATTGTGGGGGGAATAAAATTTTCAATCACCACGTGTTGTCCGTTGTTGGCAGTGCAGGAACAGAAACATTGAAAATTTTCATGCCTGCCCCTCCTCCAGTTGTTGTGCCATCCCAAAGGTGTTGCAGCCGAGCGGGTACTCGAGTACAGTACAGTACAGTACTCGTACAGCACAATAAAGTGATATCATACCGAAGGCTTGAAGTGCCATAAGTTACTGTGCTACCGAGCGCAGCACTTGAACACAAAAGATCAAAACCCCATAGCAGGTTATCTGTGCACATCCAAATCCGTGCTCAAATGCCCAGGGTTTTTGTACCCGAGCACTAGCACAAGATACCTATACCGCAGAATACCAGTACTGTAGAGACAGGTTGGTTTTTTCATTCAGAAAATTAATAAGATGCCCGCCAAAATTTTAGACGGTGGACAGAATGACGGGATGCCCGTAAGCAGGTTCTCAGAGATGTTGAGTAATTCCTTCGGCTCCACAAACCGGCATCTCCGCAAAAAAACCCTCACCACCTCCTCACTTCTTAGGAAAACACATATCATGCATTGATTTGTGCAGTGCAAACTCCGGGCTTTAGCTATGCCAAATTACCACAAGAGATATAATATAAGCATCTCACCTCACCACGGAATTGCTTACAATAATAAGCCTCCCCGGTGATTGTGTAAAACCGAGTGGAAGCTTCAGTCGAACAACCCAGAATCGTGATGACAATCAAATTCCATCGGATTAGTTTTACGGGCTTAGACCGAGCCAATAGAGTTATGTAGAACTCCGGAAATTAGTACAGTAACTTGAATTCAAAGCCGCATCCCCCTATCTGATACCTCCGAATGGTAAGGTCATCAGCCTAAGAAAGATAAACATCCCGACCCATACCGGTGGTAGGCATTTGTCGAGATATCCACTGTGACGTTAAGGACCCTCCGGAAGCGCCAGGGCAATAGTTGTTATTGTAAAAGCAACTCTGGACCTCTTCGAGTTGCACCAAATGAAAGGGCGAGTTATATAAATTTATGCGGAGGATCGAGTTTGTGGCGTGTTCGACCGTCTTGGGAGCAAGGGGCTGATGATTCAGCTCAATTGGGATGAGGTTTTTAAGCCCTACCTACAGTACCGTACAGTGCAGTAACCGTGCCAAGGTTGTGGTTCCGCCACAACCCTCGGTTGCTTTCGCAACCTTGGGCACTCTCTTCCAGAGAGTGCCCGACAGCTCAACGCCAGATTCAGCTCAACGTAAGATTCTGAAATTTTACACCCCCTCTATCCAGTAACTCCTATCACCCACCCCACCAATACAAGCTCAACATGTCCAAGGAATATGCCAGAATAGAAGCAAGGATCGAGGAAGCATGTTCTGCGATCTCCGAAAACTCGAAACCCAACGGTGCTGCTATTGCTCGTGAATTCAGTGTTCCCGAGAGCCGCCTCCGCGCACGTCTAAACGGCCGTCAGAATAAAGCACAACGGCCAGCAGTCAACAGAAAGCTCTCAGAAGTGGAGGAGCTTGCCGTTTATCTGTATTTAAAAAGACTTGATAATATTGGAACATCAGCTCGCCTTCCAATGGTTACAAGTTGCACAAACAGTATTTTAAAACGGAATCATTCTAGCAGCCCTGATACGGCCCCCGCCCATACTATTGGTGAAGCCTGGAGTAAGCGCTTCCTTGAAAGACATCCCGAGTTTCATATTCAGAAACAAAAGTCAATTGAAGAAGACTGCATGAACGCACGTGATCCTGCAGTTATATCAGATTGGTTTGAGCAATACCGGTGTGTTTGTGAAGAGAATAGAATCCACACTAGAGATCAGTACAACTTTGATGAAATCAGTTTCAGAATCGGTGTTGGAAAAAATCAGTGGACCGTAACACCCGATCCGGACCGGCAGTTATACCTTGGTAGTACTACCAATCGCGAGCTCATAACTTCATGTGAGACGATTAGTTGAGATGGTTGGGTTTTGCTACCAATGATCATCCTTTCCGGTTCACTACATCTAGAGGATTGGGTCACGAAGACTGACCTCAAAGATGATGTTCTAATGGCTGTTTCGGACATGGGGTATTCCAATGATACGTTGGGCCTGTCATGGCTTCACCACTTTGACCGATTCTCATCAATGAGACGGACTGGTGCCTATCAGCTACTCCTTCTTGATGGACATGGGTCTCATTGTACGAGAGAATTCATTGCAAACTGCGATGAGAAGAAAATTGTTCCTTTCTGCCTCCCCACGCATACAACCCATTTACTACAACCGTTGGACGTTGTCGTATTCCAACCGCTAAAACATTATCACGCAGAAGCAATAGACCAGGCAACATGAGCAGGCTGCTCAGACTTCAACAAGATTGAATTCCTCTCCGCTATTAAATCAATTCGCCAGGCAGCGTTTAAGCCCTCTACCATCCTTTCTGCGTTTCAGAAAACAGGTCTTATTCCATATGACCCGGCCCGTATTCTTTCTCAGCTTCCCGAGAGAGATGTTACAGTTACGCCTTACGGATTTAATTTCAGCCCTCCAACAACCCCTCCTCCTCCTTCAAATCCTATAGCAATTTCTACTCCGCAAACAGTTAGATCGCTTGAACGACATGCAAGATTTCTTCAGAACCAAAGTCCAAGTTCTCCTACATTTCAGATAAATTTTAATCAATTTATCAAAGGAAGCCTTGCCCAAGCCCATGCCAGTGCCGAAGCATACCAAGACCTCAACAAAACACAGGCAGCAGAGAATGCATGGGCCATTCGGCAAGACCGAAGCCGAAGGTCGCTTCAGAAGGGCGGAGTGTTATATGCCTACCAGGCACGAGCAATGGTCCAGAAGAAAGAGGAGGACGACACACGTAGGAAGATTGAGCAGGGAGAGAGGGCACTTGATCAGATGAAAAAGGCAGCAATTCAGGATCGTAACAAACAATGGAAACCTATTTTCCAAGAGTTAAAACGATCTATAAGAGAGAGGAAGAGAAATCATAATTCCATGGGCAGGCGTGGTTGAGGAATTGTATTTTTAAATCTTGAGTAGGGGTGTAAAATTTGAGAATCTTACGTTGAGCCGAATCTGGCGTTGAGCTGTCGGGCACTCTCCAAGGTTGCGAAAGCAACCGAGGGTTGTGGCGGAACCACAACCTTGGCACGGTTAGGGGGGTAACAATTTCAAACCCAGGGTTTTGCCACTTTCTAGCGGGTTTCGAGCCTCCCGATAACATATGGTTTGTTTCCGTGCCGAACGCCTACTTACCCAATTTCCAAAACCGCCGGCTTCTCCCCTCGAACCCCGAGGTTCAACCGCTTCCCGAACACCCCCTAAGGCGTTGAAAAATCCGCTGGCATTCGATTCCCCTGTTCTTGCTTCGGCGGGTATCATATCAGTTGTCCTCACTCGGAACATGCCTGATAGTAAAAGTACCGCAGTAGGGGCTTGAGGGAGCACTTTACGGGCTTGCTTTTGTTTTTGCCGAGGATTAACAGGGACATCCCGGCCTGCCATTGAACTGCTTGAGTAGGGTACGAGTACTAGCATAACCAACCTCAACCCTTTTTCACTCAATCATCTTCCCGAGTTATCCGTTCTTCCCCCCACCTCTTGTGTACTCGAGTACTAACAAAACCGCGCCTTCCGACAAGGTACGATAGCTTCGGCAGTTGCTCTAACAAGTGACCTTCCTCGTTCGCGGTGAGCTGAGGAGGTATTCTGCTAATGTTTCGCGGACCACCGCCCGCTAGAGGGGCAAAGACTACTACAATCTCCTGCCACATGACAATGCGAGGAAGAAATCTCCTGTCAAATTTCACTTTCGTACCGGCAGTTGGGGCCACCCTGCGGCGTGTGTTTAGGGCACAACTTGTACAGTACTCGAGCAGTCGAAGAGTACCCCCACAAGTGCCCCAACAACTGCAGATGTCTTTTACCCGGTAGGAATCTGTAGTTCTAGTACGCTGATTGGCTGGCGCTCGTTCTGCATACGCTAGTATCGGTACAGTACTGCTTGTCCTGGGCGGGATGTGCTCGAGTACGGTGCTCGTACAAGTGGGTACCTGTATTGTGTCTGAAAGCAAGGGATTGTGAATTTGCATGGCGCTCAGGTTCGCACAGATTTTTCGCCATGTTTCGTGAATCCCTATTTGCGGGCACCCCGCCCACCACGGGTATCAAAAAAAAACTCTGCACATCTGAGAGCCAATACTCGTGTACAAAGACATATCCCCGTGTGTTTGGGTACCTCTCGCCTAGGACAAGTCAGGTACTCGAGTACTTACCTTGGTGCTCGGGTACTAGTACAAGTACCCAAGCGCAAGGTCTCGGCTAACCTCCTCGCCTAAAGACCTGGGAAAAGTCGAAGTCCTCGGCATGAAGAACCCGAACAACTGAGCCTGAACACTTGCACAAATTTTTTCCCCCTGTGTTCGGGTTCTACAGTATATGCCGGGGACCCGCAGCCCCCCGCGCCGAGTTATCGATATGCAGGTGGTTTGCGGTTCTAGTAACCAAGGTTGAGCTTATATCACCATCGTAAGTTAGTTATCCCACGTGCGCGTGGGGGAGTTCACCGTACCCACTGTAGCCTTCAACTATAGTAATGCATCGAAAAGGGGGAACGGTGGTCGATTTCTAAAGCTCCCCCGTGGCAATGCACGGAATATTACTGGTACTATACTCATACAGTACCCCCAAGCACACAGACGGGAAGTGCGCGGACAGGCCCTCGTTCACAGGAGCGATACCGGGTGGTACGTAAAGTCCTCGGGGTCCCAAAAGCAGCAATTGAGTGGAACACATACTTGGACCTGCTCGAGTGCCGTAAAGTAATCGAGACAGCACTTGCTATGTTGTGGGTACTTGTAGGTGGGCAGGTTATATTGACCTAGCAGAATCATGAACTATCACCCCCACCTTCTTTCTATCCGAATAGATTGAAGTACCGCGCGTCCTTGAATCGCACTGTAAGACAGTACCGACTGCGTCTACCGTACTTGTACTCAGTACAAGTACTTTCGGCTACCGCGCAAGTCTAATCAAATAAGCAATTGGCCCCGGTAAGAGAGGATAACGGCCTTGGAACCTTGCACCCGTGGCGAACAAGCAGCACGAAGCAGCATGGGGGTTTGTGATAGGATGGGCAGGGGTTCGGGATCTCAAAGCTTTTTACCCTTCCCAGCATTTCTTTACCTCTGACGGTACCATAACGAGCACTGGACTTCGAACCCCTGTCTATGATATCCCGTCCCTGAAGTCCACACCCTAACACTCGAAAGAAGGGGCCGCGAATTCGGACGGGTTCTCAGATACAATACTCCTGCTCGAGTAGGCACGGATTTTTCGCCATGTTTCGTGAATCCCTGCTTTCGGATACTCGAGTACTCGTGCAAGTCTCCACCAGGGGGCATACCGGTGCCGGTACTGCTATAGAAAGACTGGGTGGGAGTTCTACACGGGCAAAGCGTGAAATTCGTCAAAGTACAGCAGGGTAACAAAAACTTCCTTGCAAATAATCCCTGTTCGCCTTGCCCGCGGAAGACTTGTACTTGGACGCTAACCTAACTTACGAGCACCGTTGAAACTTTAGAAATCCACTAGTCTACCGTACAGGTATCAGCTTGTCAGCACCTCAGCTCACGATCAGTTTAGATAGGTTAAGAGAATTGCGAATACCGCATCCAGTCTACTGATCCAATTCCGTGTCGGGAAAACGCTGATCCTTCTCGGGAGCTTTTTTGTCTCTGAATCCCGGCATTGCAGGGTTGACGAGGATAAGTGGATTTTAGGAGATTTTAGTTTACGGCGCTCGACCTTTTTCCAAAAAGCCTCCGGAACGTGGGTTGCTTGGGCACCGTACTCGTACTCGAGCAAATGTTCAGCGGCCCGTTGAGGTAGTTCCCATAAAGTCTAGCGCCGTGAAGCCGTCAATTATCAGTGCTCGTCTCAAGTGAGGAGAACCAGTGGCGCCCGCAATTCCGGATAGCCAAGTTTCACGGATTCCATTCTGGACAACGGGGTGTCCGTAACAATGGTGAGGGAGAGTGCTCGTGTTATCCCGAAGAAAAATAACGGCTTATTTCCCCCTCTCAATTGTTTCTCTCCATCCTTTGGGATGATCGGAAAGCCTGGAAATTGCGAGTGGTTGTCCATCAGGATGTTGAGAGTACTCGTACTGTGCGCGGAGGCAGTAAGGTTCATATTTCTGCAGGGCTGCTGATCCAGCTTCCCCCGATGATTTCGTGGAAGACTTTGTGGAGTTGGGATGAATAAACAGTGACTTGATATTATATTGCCCACTGGTAGAATTGCCTACAGTCCCCTGATATGTATACAGTTTCCTTATCCTCTTATCTATCATTCTTCCTCATCTACCAGTATCCCCTAACTCTGCTTTTTTTCCATTCTTTATTTCTGGCCCTGCATTTCTCCCCCTTTTAGCACCATAACTTTTCTAACAGTTGCCATAGCACCCGGTTCAGCGGGCTGCCTCTCTCTACAGGGACCGCAGGTGGGATTCCCGAGGATATCATACGAGCCTGAATACCCCTTTTCAAGTCAAATTCTGTGAGAGTTCGGGGGCGCCAAAGAGTTTGTACGGCTCAGCGGGGTATCTGGTTCTGCACGGCCTAGTGTAGTAAAGTGCGACATACCCGAACACAGGGATTAGAAAGATATATGGCCAATCACCCATCTGTACGGTATCCGTGCTTTTGAACAGGAATTATCCCCTCAATGTATGAGCATTTCTTATCCGTGGCGGGTGCCATGCGTAGTCCCTCATAATGCTCTCCGTGTGTACCCGGCAAGCGCGCCTACCCAGCCACCGGTAAACACATTGCTACACACCAGATTCCTCAAGGCCTCCATGAGGTTCCTAGGATTTCGTGTATCATTCACCCCTTTCACCTACTGGCCATATTTGCCCCGCCTTGTTTTCGGCAGTCCTGCTCTGCTATCTCCCTACTGCACTTGCTGCGCTTTTCTCGGGAATCACATAATTCCTGCAATCATTGATCAGTGAGGTTTCGTGTCTCGCCCTCGACCTTCACTCGCACGGCATATTCACGAGGCATCAATCAACCGGGCTCTTCACAAGTCGTGGAATGTATGACCATGTATTCCAAAGCGCTTCTAAATTCGCATAAGCGGCGCCTTGTTATAATTTTGGGTGTGTCCTGTAGATATAATACCTTCTCTATGATCCTTTCTAATCTCGAGCTTGACTGCAAATGTTCCCGAGAACTTGGGTCGTCGTCATCACAGCCCATTGCGCGACCAAGGTTTGCCGCCTCGGCTCTTCAGAAAACAAGCATTGGGCGTGCTACCGGCGACGCGCAACGCCGCAGGATCTAAAATATCTGTGGTTGAACGGTGTGCTTTGTCGTTCAAGGCGCCTCCTCAGTCTGACTGTTTCCCCCCCTCCCTTCTAGAGGGCAAACAGCTCACCTTTTTGCTGTGTTTCCCTCCCATTTTTAGAGAAGGGAACTCTGGACTAATTACACCTGGCACGTGGTTCGATTGCCGGCATTCGAGACTCTACCGTACTCTGGTGCCATAATCAACCTCGCCAGTGAGTTGGAGGATTAGATAAGGCTTAGCGCATGCTACAAGTAATTGGACCCCAACTGTTTCGCCCTTGTACGGGTCGCACCCGCGTTCCCCCATTTGTGGACCTCATCAATTCCTTCGCCCTTTCCGAGCTTGAGGCGAGAGTGGAGGGAGAGGGGAAGGAAGAGGGGGGAAAGGAGGAGGTGCACTTCACAGCACATAGTATCAGTGCTCGCACGAGTACCGTGCTGCTCTTCCCGTCCTATCATCCGTGAATGTGACTACCGTCGCAAGGAAGAGGCTTGAGCCCCATCAAAAAGCCCCATTTTTTCAGAATTCCATACCGAAGGCCTCCCCGTGTTTAGAATACTTCTGTTCATTCGACCCTGTCCCTCCAGTTCGATCAGGAGTTTTGACCAACCTCTCGAAATCATTTTCACACCCCTCGGGCTTCTGCGGGTTGATTACCTGGAATGCTGTCTATCTGATCGGGCACTGAGCAAAGGGAGGGAAAAAAAGAAAGAAAAAAAAAATGAATCAAGCTAAAAATTTAATTCACCTAGTGTCTCCGGCTGCAAGGACTTTGGGTAACATGGTTGCACAACGGGCGGGTTAGCAGTGCAAATCTCGCAAATCAAAATCGTCCCCCCCCGCACGTGTGGATAATTTATTCATCAAGGCCTCACTGGTAGGTTCCGCGGGCTGCTTTTGGCAGGTATTTTTTCTTCTTTCTGGTCCCGACGTTTTGGGAGCGGGCATGCACCGCTACTCGTACAATGCTCGAGCACAACTCGCATGTGGGGGGATGGGGAGCATCGACGCGGAGGCGAAGGTGGGTGAAATGGATGGATACTAGAGTAGAGGGAAAGAGGGGGGTCAGACGGGAACTTGGTGCCGGTAATCGATCGGTCTGGAATAATCTTCTTTGGCCTGTATTAAATTCCAGCTCTCCGCAACATTTCAAACTTCAAGACAATCTCCTTTCATCACTCTTTTCTCTTCTGAAATTGGGTTTGGGGAAAATAAACCGGTTTTACGTGTTTTACATGTTATCCCTTCTCCCCGCGTACTGCAGCACAAATTAAATATCCCGCCTGCCGGGCTCTCCACCCCCGCCATCCATCGCCGGCCAATTGGACAGTTCTCGGAAGACGGCTGGCGGACGCCGGATAGTCACTGCCAGGATAATATATTGGATTAAGGCAGCTTCTCTCTCAACGGGTCATGTCCCACCTAGTATACAAAAAACCCCTGCAAAGTCAATCCCACCGCGAAGGCTACAAGGTCCTCCGGAAAGCAAAGGATGCCGGCATAATCGATTTAGAATCCTACAAATCCGCCAAGAAGGAACTGCTCACAGAAGCCGAAGACTACGCTATCCTCGCCGGCGGATTGACCTCCTCCCAAAACTCACTAAGGCGAACAGCAACAAATGACAGTACCTCTCCACCAGCTTCGATCTCGACTTCTGCCTCTTCCGAATCCCCGACAAGAGAGCGGACTAGAAAGGGTAGCATATTCGAGAGGAATGACCCGAATAGGCTAGTTTACAAGCCCGACCAGCGCAGTGAGGGGGATCGGGAGGCAGCGAAGAAGGAACGGAAGTTGCGAAAGGCTTTGGAAGCTGAGAGAGCAGCGGGGGCGGAATCCTTCAGGTATATTTCTTCTGGAACTGAGGGTCCATCTTCGAACGCGGATATTAGGGCTTCAAGGACTATCAGTGTTTCAAGCTCCTCGGGAAGCTCGAATAGGTCTTCGGGACCAAGACTTGGGATCGGGTTTAGGTTTTTTGGAAGGAAGGCGCCACCGGTGGGCTCACCGGTGGGCCTGGAAGCCCCAAGGCTGGAGGAGAAAGAGGAAGATGATTTTTTTTCCTATAGGAGAAGAACTGGCTCACTGGGGACTATTGCGTCGGGCGGGTCGGGGGTGAGTTCTGACAAAAGACATGCGGCAACGCTGGAGGATCAGAGTTACTTGAGGACTGTGGCGGATTACATCCTTGTCGGGAAGCCTGCCTCGGCACAGGCAAGATCACCGGATAGTTCGAGGTCGGGAACAGTGTCTCGGCGCCATTCATTCGGAAGCCAGGGTGAACGTCCGAGTTTCTCTTCGGTGAGGCCCGAGTCCTCTGCTAGCCGGCCAACTCGGCGAGATGGAGGTATCATATTTGCGGAGGATGGAAGATTACGTTTCCGAAGGGAAGGCGTTGACGAGCCGGAGGAGGTTACGAGACGACCGCCATCTGCGTCGCTGCTAACTCAGTTCACCCAAATGTTGGTGACATTTTCGAACACCTCCCGGCTCTTTACTTATGCCAAGTACGGTACCGTCCGACGGGGGTCAATTTCGGTCTGCTCTAGCTCTGCGATTGATTATGACGCGGAGGATAGTGAGACGGATGACTTTTTCGTGAACTCGGATGAATCATTTGTCCATTTGAGGGGTATCCTGGAACGGAGAACTTGGTTCCTCAGTGCGATGAAGTGGCTATCCTTCGAGAGGGTGCTGTTCTCCCCGGGGCATCACTTGATGGTGCTCAACGGCGGTGGCACGATACTTGATCTTGACGGCGGAGGAATAGGTACCCTACCCTTCCCCAACTCACTTAATTTGTTGTGGCTGACCCATCAAAGCGAACTGGTCCTGGCACCTCTCCCTAACATACCCGGCCTCCAACATCCAAACTCTCCTCCTCCCCACGAGCTCCCGACCCCCACCAACAACTATCCACCCCCCTAACCTAACCTTCATATCGGCCCCAGCCCTAACCGCCCTCGCTACTATCCCGTCGGCCAGCATCGACGTAATAGTATCCCACTCTCTCCCGCGCATCTTCCTATCCGCGACATCAAGTACTCCACCCGACCAGCAAATATCACAAATCCTCCAAGAGCTCCACCGCATATTAAAGCCTAGTGGGTATCTAGAACTTACCATCGTCGACCCGTTATTGAATAACATGGGTCCATTAACGACGGCTTACATCGCGAATAACATTCTCCCTGCTCCCACTGCCGCACAGGGTGTGATTAAGCCGTCAAGGAGTATATTGAAGGCACTCAAGACCATGGGGCCGACAGAAGGGGGTTCGTGGGCGGAGGTTAAGACTTGCGATATGTGGATGCCCACGACTAGTATTGGGGATGAACTTTCGACCGTGACGAGTCGGGTTGGGAGGCTCCTGTATGATGAGCTGTATGCCACAAGAGATACGGGAGTCCTGGCGGAGGGGGTATTGGAGGTTAAAGACGGGGGAATGTGGGCCAATGCAGAAATTGTGGAGGAGTGCGGGAGGGAGAACACTGCGTTTAAGTGGGCCAAATGTTATGCTAGGAAAGCTTGCTGATGGGGGGAATGATTTTCTTTTTCTTTTTCCTTTTTTCCTTTTTTCCTTTTTTCCTTTTTGGGTTCTGTGGGGGAATGCAGGGGCGGTGGGCTGGAGTTGGGTGTTGCGCTTTTGGTATTTGGGAGAGGCGGTTTGTTCGGGGTTTTTTTTGTAACATTAAGGTCGGGAATAGGCTGTCTGCTACTCTTGCAGGGTGGAGAGGAGAGCCGAGCTATCATCTTGGCCTGTTCGTGTAAACCTTCTGCGAAAGGGGCAGATATCTTGACCCAATTTACGCTTACGTTTGCCGGCTTCCGTGATAGTCCACCAAGTCACCGGTTGAAGTCCCCGGGTTAACTGTATGAGACTTCTTTTGCCTCAAATTCGCACAGAACTGGACATAAACTATCACTCGAGGGAGAATGTTCCTGGTGCCAACAGCGCCCGTCAACCTTCCTCCAGAGGTTACCTTACATCACTCCCGGCAACTCCCGAGCTTATCTCCGCCATCCGCCAAACCGAGCCGGGACGCAAACCTTGTACCACCTGGAGTCCCCACAAGTCGGTACTTGTACAAGTAGACCGGGTGAAAAACAAACTATGTAACATTTTTGGGGAAAATTTGATGCGGCGGAGGATTAATTATCCGGGGTGGATACCCTAGCAGATGGACATTGGCATTATTCGGAGCTCGGGTCGTGATAAACATGGTGGGGTTAACCAGCACGCACCCCGACAACCCTCGAACTGCCCGGACACGAGTTCGTGAGTATGGTGGCCGACACCGCGAAGCGATCCGCCGGCTCGGATTCTTGGTGGAGTCGCTTGCTTGGTCTTGGTTCCCTGAGCTAGGGCTTGAAAATTCAATACGGATTGTTGCGGTCGGGTTGGCGGATGTTGCGCTATCATAGAGGTGGGGGTTTCTTGCTGTACGTGGATTGTTGGTTGGTTGGTTGGGATCTATCGTACAGTACAAGTACATGGATACCGCCGCTGTCTGTACAGTACGGTACGTAAATAAAAGTCTGGATTGGTATTGTCTAACGGGAATGTCTGATTTCCCTAGGCGAATTTACTCTCCATCAGGAAGGAGGGAAGAGGCTTGATGAAATGATTACATGGGGGGGAAGGTCTGGGCGATGCTTCAGTCACGCGGAGCCTTGACATGGGTGAGGGCACAGCGGAAGTGGATGCTTGTAAAAGCTCGGGATGGGGGTTCTAACGGTCGTCAAGTTATGCCACGCCTTGGGGGTTAGGGGACTCATTGTCACCATTGTCACGTGGGTCATGCAGGGAACATCATCCTTTTTTGTGACCCAACTATAATACAGCAATAAAATGTGCACAAACCAGCCATTGCACGAATATTATCACCCCCTAACCAGTTGACTCCCGCGCCCGAGTTGAAGTTGGACACCTAGGGTAATTCCCATGGAAAGCGTCCGACCTCAACTCGGCCGCGGGGGTATAGGATCCGGGGAGAACATCTTTTGGCCGAAAACACCTGTTACTATGCTCCCTTGATCCAGTCAAAGAGAGTTTGTCTATTCCCCGTGAATTGAGCTGCCCGAATTAGTCATCCTACCAAATTGGAAGAAGGAGCCCACCTAAAGCAGTCCTCACCCTCCCACCCAACGCACCCCCAGACTCGTCCAACCTAGCCTTTTCAACCCCAAACCGTTTCTCGTCATCGTTAACCTGGGCACTATCCGAGCCAGCGTTAAGATCTCCGGAGCACTTTTCGGTGCTATCTCCAAGGGAAATATAGGACCTAGGCCGCATCTTCCAGGTAAAAAGGGCTGATCCACAAAATATGGTGATGGCCAGGGATGCGGACTCGTGGTGGCGGAGGAGTTCTGTGATAAAGCTGTTCGTTAGGGCGTGGTTAGATCGCGATTCGGGGAAAGCTTGTTCTTAACTGATCCAAGACATGTTGGAAGGTGGGACGATATGTGTTCGCTGTTTGTAATGTAGGTGAGTAGTATGTTGATCTGGGTTTCTGATACTCGAGTGCTGGAGGAGCGGTGGTTGCAGGGGGTGCTTCGGAAGTGCAGTCATCCGCCCTTATATGATGCAAGTGTGCGCGTTAACTTAGTCCCTATTACCGCATAACCCGACAAGAACCGGTAGGCGCTACAGTACCGTAGCGACATCACGTTCGAATACGGTAGGGTTTTTTTATCCTCGTCGTGTCTCAAAATCGCGATAAAACGCCGCATTCTAACCTTTATATCATAGCCAGGTACGGTAAACCTCTCTAAGATCTCACTTTGACGCAATTACTCTATATGATAGCTTCCCTTTAGATACTTCCTATCGTGCCGGTACTAGTGCCTTCAAAACGGACGAGAAAAAGCCTCCGGAGAGGGTTTTGGTGGCGCGAAGGTTTACCCGCCACAATGAGTGGCTGGAAAATAGATAAATGAGACTGATACCCTGTCATAAAAACGCTTGCTATTCCCTACTGGATTATTGGTGGAAAGGACTGCGTCTGGCAACTATGGGCTTACTTTAACGAGCTGAGGGGATTACAAGATTGCTCCCCACCTTACACAAGATCCTGCAAAACGGGAGAGAAATGTGCCATGGGAGCATTTTGGGTGCGTCAAGCGTTACCCAGACAGACAGGAGAGGGAGTATCATCGTATGGGAAAAAAAATACGTAGGGCTAATACCGCCCACTGACCTGGTGCGATATAGCAACTGCTGGAACTCGCGCTTATGCGCATGTTCCAGAAACTTTGGTATCGAGTGAGCAATGAAGAAAGCTTTCGGGGGTTTATCCCTTCGTTTCCGTTTCTGGGAAAGCACCTTGAAACTTTGTTGCCATACACAATTTCTGAAGCCCGCCGGTTGTCGGGCTCCCTCGAGTGTAATAACCAATCGCCTTTCTATGTTGGATTACCTACTTGTATGGGATATGTGGTTAGTGGTTATGCTAATGGCCAATTTGGTATCATAGCCTCTCGGTCAACTACAAGTATAGTCAAATTTTAATAATCTCCTCACACGTGACAAATTCCTGACGCGGATGTATATTATCCTAATATATTTGATATCAAATAATTTATAATCCAGTAAAGTATGAAAGGTGCTCCTTTTCCGTAAATAATGTATATAATATTATGATGTCTAGAAATATTATATCATATAGCTAAGTAATGATAACAGAACATTAATATTTCTGGAAGGCCTGGTTTATTGCACCCCTTATATCGGCGGGCATGGGGCGGTTCCGCAGCGCTTGGGACGACAGAGTATAAATTCAATATTGCTATATCTCTGGTGGTTATTTCCCGGCCCCTTGTACTCCATTTAGTTTCCGGAGCCGTTAGCTATCCAGAGATATACACCTCCTGATCTGTCCTTAGCCGGCACCACTACCGATCACTATTCCCCACTCAACGTGCTTCATTCATGGGGATCTCACTCGCACCGGCGAGCGTGGCGCCGCACGATTGCTGTCTCCCCAAATCACCCGTACTCCCCAACGCCAGGAGTTAGCACGAACCTCGAAATCGATCCCAAGCTCCCATGGCACTCTACATCAATGGTCTCCGCCAACCCTCTTATATATCGCCAGAGCCAGCCCACCGACTTCGAGAGCATCCGGGAATTTTGCATTCTCCTCGGCTTAAATCGTGCTGGGAATTCCTGATATTGTTTGCGGTGTTGGTGGGGGTAAAAGAATGCCTCCTATACGGTATCAGGAGCAGTAAGTAATAGGAAGTTTGGCACACCACGCCCCTTGTTCACAGTGCTTGACGATGCGGGCACACTTTTCAAGCTGTGGTTCGGCAATATTCCAAAGTGCGAATCGAAGATTTGTAGCTGCGGTTTTTCCTCAGAGAGCCAAACCCAAACCGGGAGCAGGTTTTGGGAATTTGGAGAGTTGCAGGGGTGTTTGCCAATCACAGATACCACGTTCCGAATCACAGCGAGCCGAATTCCCGGGGCTTAAGGGACATGATTACAAGGAATACGCATTAAACGATAGCAGAAGGGCTCATCGGAGAACCTCGGGAACAAGATCGATACACCGTAGGACGTACAATACAAGATATTCGAGGGATCGTGAACACAAGTAACGAACTATGACCATGGCCAGTCCAAATGAGAGAATAGGCACCTATCGGCAGAAGATAACTCCCGTCCGATACCACACAACTTGCACGAGAGGAAATGCAGTGCCGGGAAAGTATCAGACTGAACGGAAAGAAGATTCAGGGCTGGAAACCTTGCCGCTCCGTACCTAGCTACCTCTGATAATTGCGTAGCACCCCACGGAAAAATTCCGACAGCACACAATCCCATGAAACCGGAATTACACTTATAGCCGGTTCCCCTCCTATTTCTCTATCCATCAAATGGGGGGGAACCGGCTATTAGTAAGAGTGATAAGTGATCCCATTCAGGGTTCGAAAGGGAACCATAGCGGCTTACAAGCGGCTGAGAAAGGGCATGATAATCCGGGTACGGTACAAGCGGGGTATAAGGAAATATATACGCCAGCAGCGTCGACGAGGTATTCCTAGGAAGGAAGGCGATTACTTTAACGTTGCCCGTCTTGCACTGCCCATATAGGATTTCCGGCGCAAGATAGTGAGGTTTTAATGTTCACTGCGGTAGCGAGATCGTCCGGCGCGAAAGAAGGGAGAGGGAAAGGTGGAGTATTTAGGGAGGGCGGATACCACAGGTGGCGTGGACGGTGCGGCAGGTTATAAGTGGCGGATGCTGCGGTCGGGAGAGGTATCATCGATGAGCAAATTGTTGGACGAGTGCTGGGTTGTGATTCTCATGCTTGTTTGTTGGGGTGCTCTGTCGCCACGGATATGCCACGGGGTGGCTGGTGGGTACTCGTATTATGGTAGGTTGTGTATACAGGACTGGGATGGTTATCACACTAACTTATGCTCTGTCGAAATCGTCCACAGTTCCTTTTACTTCAATTCGAGAATTCGAAGTTTGGAAAAGATAAAATAAAAACTCAATTCCCGCCGCGAAAGACTGATCAAAAGAAATAAAATAAAAAAGTCCACACTAAAAACTCCCATACATAGCAAAATAAAAAATAAAGATAAAAAAAAAGAGCGACAAAAAGTATAAACCGAGATAAATAAAAAAGTTATCCAACAAAAGCCAAACAAGCAAATCTATCCTTCATTTCAGAAACCCGGCCAATGCCCAAAAAGCTCTCCGCCACCACCAACCATTCCCATGCCTCCTCCGGGACCATAATGCACGCCCGCGACCGCTGCCGAATTTCCTTCCCAGACGGCAGAGGAATCGACGGTTCCGATCTCCCGCATCATTTCAAAGAGCCCGCGACTGTCCATCACGTTCATCATTTCCACCGGGTGGACGGCTGGATCGTAATAGTGGTTTTGGTGGTCCGTTCTGTACGGGTGCGGTGGTGGCGGCATGAGCATTTCAGCATCGCTGTATGTGGGCGGGGGTGCGGGGTGATTATATGCCGGCGGGGGACTGGGCACATGCACAATATTCGCTAGTGATGTGGGGAGGTTCTTGATGACTTGGGATTCGTGTTCGAAGACTTGTTGCTGATGCTGTTGGTATAGCTCCTTCTGGTGTTGCTGTTGCTGCCATTCCATCTTTACGCGCTTGGCGCCCGGACGATCGGTTGAGTATTCGTTCGTGCAGAGTTGGACGGTGGCGGAGGCGAGCGATTCGAAGACGTCGCGGCAGTTCTGGGCCGCTGGGCACTTGTCTATCATGCTGCCGAGGACGTCGACACAGGCTAGGTTGTTGAAGTCTATCAGTTCGACAGTTGTCTTGCGGCGCACTTCCCGGGAGTGCCAAAGGGCGTAAAGGTAGGATGTCCCCGCCATGAAGAGATTGTGACACGCGAGCCAGGTATAATTGATGGATTTCTCGCGATGGAGCTGCCGGTAAAGCCTTATTATCCTACTCCCCGAGTCGGCGATGACTTCGAATGCTTCTGTGGATGGGGTTGGGACGGTAGGGCATAGCCCATGCAGGAGTAACCGTGTTTGCTGATAATTCAGGTCAATGAAGGACAGGTTATACCCACAGTTGTTCATTTCAGCTCTTGACTTTGGCACAGAGTCACACCATAACGTTAGTCGTGATTCAACGTCCTCGCGCCAGTCTTCGACAGTAGCAAATCGTCGGGGAAGCGCCGAAACGGACTGGTAGAGAACCTGTTGAATCTCGGATTGAATTTGACGGATTCTGAACATGTGTATCGACACCGTTCGGCAAGTCTTGGTCCTCTTATCATCGTCGTCCGCTTCGATCTGCGGCACGTCATTCCAACCATCAACCTCTTCCACGGGAAAAGGGGTGTCGATGGCCTCATCCGCAATCGCAAACGGTCGTCCGAGGTAGACGCAAACCTGCCGGTCAAGGCAATACGTACACCACCAGAGCCGTCGTCGCTCATCGATCGTGAGTGAGTCCCACGTCTTTTCCGCCTTTTGCGTATTCTCTTGGTGCAGGCCCAGGTCGATTGCCAACCGCATCGCTGCACCAACGACATACCATACACCTGGAGCTGCGGGTCGCATGATGGAGTACAAAGCTAAAAGAAGTATCCCCTTCAATCCATCCAGACGGTTATTTGTGAGCGAGATGGAGGAGAAAAGGGAGTCCATGTGCAGCATCGCTGACGCATGGTACCGCTCTGGGAAAGCCTCCGTCCGCGAAGACATGGCCGTAGCGATGGCGAACACCATGTACAGGAAATACAAATCTGCACGGTGTTGGTGATCCTTTTCGCCCCCACTAGTTCCCGCTATGCCCCCCCCATTCATCGGTAACCCGTCCCCTCCCTCCTCCTCGATCCTTGAATATGCCTGGCTGAACATCTTTTCAAATGATGGCCTATGCAGGATTGGAGTCTGCGGATTGGCCTGGTTGAAGAATATGTCGATATAATTCTCCGCCACCTGGCGGGGAGGGAATGGAGCCGGTGAGGGGCGTTGCCGACTGCGTGGAATTTGGGTGGATGATTCCACCGCAACTTCGGAATTCGCACTGGGAGGCTTGGGAGAAGAGTTGGCGGGGGTACGTTGGATGGACGTCTGTTGTGACGATTGGGGATTGTCCCTGTTTGTCGTCTTTACAGCTGCGAACATCAAGCGGGCAAAACTAATGCAAAATGGTTAGTCGACTCTGATGCCCCAAGCCAGTACCACAACCATTGAAGGAGGAACAAGGCCACACACGAGATTCCCGAAGTCCCTCCTAGGAAGCCGGGCGCACTAGTGCCCTGCACGCTCACAAGGCCGACCTGACTGACGAGATTGTCGATATCCGGGCGTAAATGCAGTGCCTTATCCCTTCCTCTATCATCCCTAGCGTGCTCCTCCGACGTCTCTCTCCTCTCCTCCTCCGGAGGAGCGTCACTCAACTTCCGTTTAACCCCCCCGCCGCCTCCGGTCCCGCTAGGGTTAGACTCGGTACTACCACTCGAAATTCCCATCTCGTGCTCCAGAAACTTGACTCGCTTCTCCAACCAGTCCACATAGCTCCTGGGCACCTCCCGCCCCGTCGCCGCGTCGATCCCCACACATTCTACACCAGCTTTGGCACACGATGAGCAATTCGGGAATAATTGATCGCATTTAGTTTTACGAGAGCGGCAGCGGTTACAGGCAGAGATGGAGCGTGAAATCTGTCCACCCGAACTTCGTCGTCGCGGCGAGGCTGTGGATGACGATGTGGAAGGCGAAGGAGCGTTGAAGGTTGGGCGATGGGTGGTGGGCGAAGGTATGCTGCTACCGCTTGTGGGTGAAGTTGACGGTCGGGATTTCTTGGGAAAGGTCCCGGCCGTGGAAGTCGGTGATGGGGGTTTCGTTTTCATCGTCCAAATGAAACGAGGTGGGAAGGGGGGGGGGGAGGCGCGAATAAAGCTTGTTTACTATTTCACCCGTGGTCGTCTCTAGGTTTGGAGTAAGTAAAGTAGTATAGCGGGTACCGTGTGGGGGGAGGGTAGAGTACAGTACAACGAGGACGGGCTGAGGATGAGCGTGTGCTGCCGGTGGGTTTTGAGAGGAAAGTTATCTCTATCTCTTGGGAGAGGTGGGTATTGGTGGGGAGGAAGGGAAGGGAGGCGTGATTTGGTAAGAAAGGAGGAGGAGGAGGAAGAGGAAGAATCGAGGAAAGATAACAAGCACGGCAAGTCCTTTCGCCGTTATTTCGAAAAAAAGTTCGGGAAGGGCTTATCGCGAGCGAGCTCAGCGGTTGGTGAGTGCAGACTGTGTAGCAGGTAGCACTGTACTGTGCAGTACTGTACACTCGCGGTAAGAAAGTTGTGGGACAGGAGCAGAATAATCTTCTACTACAGGTTTAGGGTGACCCCCGTTATCCAATCCTGCAAGGCATCCCCATCTATCACTCGACAAATCCTATCCCAATCCAATCCTTCCCGTTCCTCCTGAGCTACTTCCATTACCCGTAGATTCACGATGCCTTCCAGTATCATTTCTAATAGGCATCTAAAGAGATGTGTTCCCTCGAACGCAAGATGAGTCCTGTTCCAATGGCATTATGATCCCGTTGCAACCATTACATAATTTTCCCAGATTCTATTCCGCAATTGTCCTACAACTTTTTTTTTTTTTTTTTTTAAACTTTTTAACTTTATTAACTATCGTCAACTACAAGTCTACAACTAGCTAATAACAGTTTCAAACGGTTTTCTGTTTGTGAAACGCGAGTCTTCCGTAATAACCCTCTAACGAATCGAGGGCACCCCCAAGAATCCACGGTCGGGTCACTGCAAGCGACCTTCCTCCACCAAGATATTCCACCAAGAGCCGATTGCAACAACCTGAGAAAATGTCAGATCCTGCAGATGGGTCACCCCATCCAGCGCCTCCCAGCAGCACCTCCTGATAAAGGAAAACCACCCATCCACCATCCTCACTTAGCCCTCGCATGGGAAACACCCAAAATAAAATAATAAAATTTAACCCCGCCTCCCCAAATGACAACTTCCTCCTGCCTCGTACCTCCGCCCACATCCAAAAGCCCTACATAACCCCCTCAAACCACCCCCGGGACCCCTAGGAATCCCACCTACCACTCCCATACCCCTACCTATGCCCGGCGAACCCAACCTTGGTCCTGTCGGCATAACAACAACATCCTCCTCCCTATCCTGCCTCACATACTCACGCGGGATTTCCCTCCCACCCCTCACAAAACTCCTAGCCCAGAACACTACCATGCCCTTCTGGACCGCCTCCAGCTCCTCTCTCCTCTTTCCCAACCATTGTTGGCGTTCTCTCATCTTCCTCTTCCTCTTTCCCTCCTCCAACGTCCAAGCAACTGAGGGCTCTCCCCTCAGGGGGCCAGGCGCCTGCACCACCTCAGCGGAGGACGCCACCTCAGCCACTTCCTTTTCAGCCACCGACATGTCATCCTCAGCCACCTCTGAAGAAGCCACCGAGGAAGCCACACCAGATAGCCTCACCCCGTGCCACCGCCACCTCCTCTTCCTCAACCGTGAATGGGGCCATGTCATCCCCACCCACAAACTCAACCCGTTGCCCAAATCCTAACTCACAATTCTGGGAATTGTGAGCCCCCCGCACACAACACAAACCGCCATCTCCACGCCATGATACCTCACCAACTGCTTCTCAGCCAAAGCCAAGCGAGCAGAAAGCACCGAAACATGGTGCCTCAACCGTGAAATCTCTGCCTCCTGAGCGAAAGACTTCTCCACTGCCCTCGTTAGGACATCAGCCGACGGTGTGACCTGTGCCGACGATGGTTTCAAATTTGTCTTCTTAGCCATAACTGAAGTGTATAGCAGAGTAGATAGTATCAAGAAATTAAGATAAAGATGATGAAAGGGGATGAAAAATCAAGTTTATCAATGAAAATTATTCCAAGCGAGGTGTTTTAGAATAAAGACTTGAAGCAATCGTGATGAAAGAATCAAGGACGCTGGTTGGTCAAACCTGGGAAAATGACAAGTCACCTGGCCGTGAAATTTCAATGACTGGGGTTGTAACAGACACGGAGCATGTCCTACAACTTTCCCACCGCGAGTGTACAGTACATAGGCTACAGCACATATCATTTCAGTAAGAGTAGTGTACTTTTGCAGTTGTAGATAGCCTGGTATTTCGCTCACCCTGGGTACGGTACTATTAATTGGAGAGCAAGGGCAACCTGACTCCAGTAAAGTAAAGGGAAGGGGAAAGAAAAAAAAGACATGAATAAAAAACGGAACAAGAACTGCACTACAGCATGGGAACCTCAAGGACAAGGTGCCGTGATCTCGGATGCGATAATTGAGATGGGCAAATGAATGATAACAGTTACTGTAGGAGAAAGAAAGAATTCATCCTCATATTCCTATTGTTCCTTTTTTCTCCCTTCTTTCCCTATATGGTATCCCATCCATTCCATTTCAAGCAGAGCAGAATCCCTTTCATTGCTTCACCACAGCACATGTATCCATGCCACTCGCGCTCAGGTTGGAAAAGTGGGTACTGTACGATGGATCCTTAATTGCATCAAGTAATCAAAACTACTCGAGTAGAGCCAATGGGACAGAAGCAAAATACGAGTCTCTGAGGAAAAACAAAAGAAATGAAAACATTACCCGTCACAAAACTCAAACCCTTTGATGGAAGCAATGGGCGCGGGAGGAGGGTTTGTCAACTGTTCAATTGGATAATGAAATCTCACCTCTTCCCCCCACGCCAATCCCACCATCCTCAAAGCGCTCTTCTGGAAAGGTCGACAGTGCTCAACAGGTGGGAGGTGAGGGAGGCGGGGGGGGGAAAGGAAAAGGAAGAGAAAAGAAAAGAAAGGGAATTCCCCTACCAAGGCTACCATAGTCACACCGCTCGACCACCGTCCCGTACCAATAGGCTGGATTCGGCACTCCAAAACTTGAACCTCGTCCACCCCTTCCACCTCTTCCTCCTCAAACGCACTTCAGTACGAACAGCGTTCGACATTCTCATGGATGATAGCGCGCCGTGCCGTACCGAACCGTTCTTCAGACCCTTTTGTGACCTTCCGTCACCCCTCATCGTCAAAAAAAAAAAAAAAAAATTTTCTCTCTGTTCCAGCAGGAAAAGGCCGGGAAACCGAAAACAGCTCCTGCATTCGTTTTTCAATTGCTTTTCACGTGGTCACCATGCACGCGCGTGGGGTTAGGTTCCTTCGCACCCACCCACCTCTGGTTGGCCCTCCACGCGATGTCACAAATAAGGTTACTCCGGAATAACCATGTTCCGAAAAAAATGGCCCCGCTCAGGATGAGGGAACCCTTCCTGTAGGATACCAGCGAAAACCCAACATTTTCACGCCTGGGGAAATAACGCGACACTTTTCCGACTTCTAAGCCGGAAAACAAAATTATAGAGAATTTTGGAAAATCCCTGGGGCGTTTGGCGCGATATGATTTGGAACTCGAAAGAATAATTTGATCTCGAATCAGGCTTCCAAATCAAGGGGTGTTTGGTGTGCTCCTTCTAGATCCTGATTTGAGATCGGGCCCGGACTTGGTTTCAAGGAACCTGATCGGGCGGGGATTTAACCTGCTTACCTACCCTATCGAAGTTTTGTGAACACGGTTAATTCAATCAACATTATGAGCCATCCAAAGTTAAGCGGATTCAAATCAAATTCAGGGAGGGTGTTCCGATTTGGTTTGGAAAGTTCCATCCCAATGCCAAGACCTAATCTCGAATCAGAAAAGACGTCACGCCAAACGCCCCATGAAAATGTTTCATTAAATAAATAAATAAAAAACAAATTTTGGGGGTGCGAAACAAGGCTGTGGGCACGGTTTCAACACATTTTGGCGGGATTCCTGCTCGGGCGTTTTCTTGGGGGGGATCTGCCGGCAAATTTTGAGCGACACACGGGGGATAGCGCCTAAGTTTTGTATATTTTACTAGCAGATGGTTGCCTTGGGTGAGACTAGGGTTGGTGAATTGCCCATAGTGGAAACTTTTTCACCCTTGGTAAAGGACCCTCAAGCCACGACAGGAAATTCACTACTATTAGTCCTACGCTAGCGCAATCCCCTGTCAATAAAATGTGCAAAACTTGGGTGTTGTATCTCCGGAAATTAATTGTCCAAATTTCAGTCGTGTGTCCGGCCCACCTACCCTAGCTTTCCAGAAATTATCCTCTTCTCATCTTTTAATATCGTATTTTGGTGGGGCTCACCCGCGCACTCGGGTATGATACTCCCGAGAGTATAATATGACTGCCGTTACAATAAATTACCGTATCGGGGTGCAACATAGAGAGTCCGATGTGAAATTTTGAGCTGACTGGTGCGGAGAAACGCTGCTGGTTGTCGTATGGAGAGCCCGAGATTGGCTGGTGTGGAATGGGTTTTCTCATCTCGGAACTCGCTCACGAAACCGGACTTCTCGGGTTGTCGTGTTGTAAGCGGGGGCATGATAGACATTTGTGTCTGCCGACATCCGGTAGAGTGAGAAAGCTTATCTCACGGCTTCCTGCCTTGTCGGTACCACATCACCGGTTTTGTACGAGTACCGTACTGTTCTGATGGCCGGCCAATCGTAATGTTAGCGGTGTCTGATTAGTCTTTGGTGTGGCGAGTGTGTGAGATACGATTACCGGTAATTTACAGCAGTGGTTTGCGCTTTCCGGACTTTATCTGACGGTGAGAACGAGTCTTAGGTGATCAAGTTTGATAAGCGCGATACGGACACTTTGATTCTGGAGATGCCGGGCCCGAGTGTTCGGGTTGGGTAACCCGGGGAAGTCTTGCATCTTCTCAGCCAGTCACTGCGTCGGTATATTCCCTGTACGACTTGGGGAGTCAGCACTTCGATCACTCAAGTTGGCTGGTATTTTAGCCCCCCTGTTTGTTGGATCTTGAGGATTCCATAGGCTATATGATACTAGACAATCACTGCGTCCTTTATTGCAACGACATCTCCCTCAGGGGCACGTTATTAGATGTAGGGGCTTTTAACGCTTTCGTCTGCAGAATCATCGGTGGAGGGGGTTTTCATTACGGGTCGGGCTGCTTTTATGTCTTGTGTGGGGAAGCACCTCAGGCTAGGCGCCGGGAGGTACTTTGTTGGTTTTGAGAAGTGAACCTCCTTGATATGGGAGATTACTAGCTACCAGTGGGCAGTCTACCTTTGGAATAAAAGTTGGGGACGCGAATTCCTCCACTAAAAGCAAGCCGGGGGGTCGCGATAGACAACAACAATTAGTATTGACCCCTGTTGCCTGCATATCGTCTTCCGGACGTAGTCCCCTTTTCCAAGATTGGTTTATCAGAATTCTCGTGCAAGCAAACGTGGTGCTTCTCTGGAAAATGGTTAATTTCCGAGCGGTTCTTCCTTCCACGCAAGATAGGAAAGTATAGTGGGTATTGGGGAGCATTCTAGGGCTCCTGAAACCTGGAAGGACTCTCTTTGTCCTCAGATCGTCATACAAAAGGATCAAAAGTAGACTATGTTGATATGGCGAGTTAGTGGGCACGCATCGGGTAGACAACACCAGCCAACCCCCCTTGCTCCCCGAGGAATAGTGGGACACAGAGCGATGGATAGACATAAATGGCAAGTGTGAGGGTGGTGATGCTTCGGCGCTATGATTTCATGGGGGGCAATTGATCTTCACTCCCAATGCCGTAGCTGGAGATGGAGGGAATCATATGAGGTCGAGTGAGTTTGGGCAGACCGGTCCTATGCATATGCTAACTTCAAGCCATGGGCCTGACATCATAAGCCGTCCCTATGTTAGGCTACCGATATGGACCACCGCACTGTAAAAACTGGGATAACCAAGCCAAATGATATTCCGTTAGAGTTGGCTCTCCGGATAAGGTCTGGTGTTTGATTTTCTTTTTGCTTTTTCATGAGTGGGGGAGAGCCTTAGCAGCTCTCTTTTTTGCCATGCCCTTTTCGCCCCTTTTCCAAAGCAGGGAATTCTCGACTACATGGCATACAAGTACGTCCCGATTACGGTACTCTAGTTTTTTTTTTTTTTGCGGATATCTGTTCAGAAGCTAGCTAGGCCCTTGCGGAAAAGGAATATCTGGCGAGCGGGCACCGGTACAGTACCCTCGGGGTCATGCACAGAATTATCATTACGTACTATGAACCATGTGGAGCTTGATGGCAATGGAGTCAGATACTCGGGTATGGAGGTATCATAATCGAGCACTCGAGTCCATACTTAGAAGTGATAGGATACCCCGGGGTTCAGTATATCAAAGCTTCTTACCCTTCCAGGCGTTATTCCCACCAAATTAGATATTTCTTTTTACCTCTGACGGTATTCAGCGTCTGAGCTCAAAGCCCCTCTCTATCCGATCACCAACTTCCATACCAGTGCTCGAGTACCGTGCTCGTAGCTAGCTCCTTAGCCATCAAGACCGACAGGGTCCATTGTACGTAATGATAATAGTAATGATAATTGCGGCAGGGGATAACCTCATCCTAGCTCGTACGACTCGAGTATCAAGCGGGAGGTACTTGATAATAGGGATTCGCAAAATATACGCCGAGAAATCCGTGCGTACTGTACTCGAGCTCTCATACAAGCTCATCACCCATGTTATTGAACGCTTCTTGCCTGCTACGAGTGGAAATAGCGACTACGACGGAATCACTTCTGGGGCATGCGGTATTCCATATCGGTAGTTTTATCACCCGTTTCCTGGGGAGAGAAGAAAATTACGCGACTGTTGGATACGCCTTTTGGACGAACCCCAACATGTCGTACCTACACCGGTGCCGCGATGGGGTGTCAGCCGCTTTCAAAGGGTTCCTACTGTCGGAAGTATCGCTTCGGTGTGATGGGAAGCGCGAATATGTCCGGCTACCTGCAGTGCTACCTAGTGCGTCAAGATTCAGGAAAGGACAAGAGTCGAGATGTACCGGTTTAGCGACGTCACTAGTTAGTATCATCCGGACCGTCTCCCGCTCGTGAATCGGGCGAGCAACACTTTCTCTACCTTCGATCTACCGTATACCGCCTTCAATCTCCCGGCGCACGTGTACAGCCTCCGACACTTGCAACCTGGATCATTGAGTGTCGGATAGCGCGGGAGGTGTATGGGCATTTTCATGTCTTCTGATCCTGAAACTAATATGGCGGCAGCCCTCTACCTGGAAGTGTCTAAAAAAGAGAGGCGTGGAGGGGAGAGTTACTTTTAGTGGGAGGAGTCTGGCAAGAAGGAAGGAAGAAAGGATTCCGATTAAAGGTGATTATTGGATCGATTTCTCGTGGCCTTGGATAAATTCCAGAGGAGATATAAGATGTTGGATGGGGAGACAATTCGGTTCTGTATAGCTACGATAGTTTTGTGGGGGCTGGAGGTGTCCCTATTCATTGGCGGGCTCCAACCCCCCCGTTGAGCTTATCGATGACACTGAAGATAGGCAAACATTAACTCCCTAGCGGTCTGTAACTTGCAGGACGGAGGTGGACCAAGAGACATCTCTGTCGCAGGGCCGTGCTGCAATTCCCAGACCCAGGACGAACACCCCACCTCGAACATACTGGCGCCATCTTCAAGCAACCTGTCGTCGGAGGAGTGATTTAACTGCACGTCCGGCATACATTTAAAACAGGGGGAAAAGGTTTTTAGCGGTAGATGCCTAAGACTTCCTGAAATCATGGGAATGTTGTAGCTGACTATTGGCTTACCGGTACTAGGTGTCATCCATTTTTGTGTCGAAGCTTCGGGCGAACTCCTAAACAGACCAGAGCTTCCCGGATCCCTAGTGATATCGTTCGGGAGTTATCATGCACTCGGATACTCCTGACCGGAACGCTGCATATCACGGATGAGGTTGGGAATTTTTTCACAAAGGTGGTTAGCATTCCTGTCTACCCTACCTGGGAGGACATTAAGCGATATCTGAAGTGGAGACATGGAGCGCAACGCAATGGACGGTGAACTGCAGGCGGATGTTAATATTCCTGTGACAACCTCTGAAGCGTGAGTAGGAAAATCAAGTACTCTCTCAAGCATGGGCTGTTCACTGAAAGCGGTGATATGTTTCCCTCAATATGGACGCGATCCCGGGAGAGACGACAACCCGCTAGAGAAGGAAGAAGCTGCCCTGTGTTATAAAAAGCAACGGGTTGGACAGTACCCACTGTGAAACCCAGAGCGGACCAAAGCGCAGAAGAGAAGAATGTTAAGTTCTAATTTAGCTCCCCCACTCGTAGAGCCAGTTAAATGCGCACGAGTTACGCATCCCCGTAGAGTCGAGACAGGATCCACAGGCCCAAGCACCCTGGGTGTTCCTTCCACATCAACACTGGACCACTGGTAGGATGCTCTCTCGGGCTCCGCACGCTCAGGGACCTTCGTCTATGGTTCGTCTCGGCCACTTTACTCTCCAACAGTAAAGTACTATGTCTCTCCCACAGGCCTATCCTACTCCATACTCCCCCACCCGAGGATGGCTGAGGTCTCTTTTACCTACCACACCCACGGGTCTACACGAAACCATTGGACAACTCTTCGTTTACCACCTCCGATAACCCGTTTTGTCGGGTCTGCGTTATGGGCGGATACCAAGAGGGAACTCACAGAAAGTACAAAACCACTTGTGGCCAGACTGATTGATTAGACGAGCATATGTGACCTTCCCTTCCTATATTATAGGAAGACTAGTAGAGGGGGGGTGTTTTAACAAGACACTCATCCCGGGGGGTTTGAAGGACTTTGTGCTGGAGTTTACTTCAGGCCCGTGGAGATTATGGTTGCGCTAGTGGAGATGAGGCAAGGAGGCGTTAACGCCACTCATCTAGTCTACTCATACCAGAGCCTTCGCGAAGGTTGTGAAGTTTCTAAAATTTACGAATGCGGCCGACTAATATAATCGCCACATGAGTCTAGTAAAAGAGATTTAGCACCCGATTTTTCTTATCAGACTCACGTGACGATCATATTAGTCACATTCGTATTCCAATGAGATGGCATCGATCCCGAGCTCACAGACAAGAGCCGTCGAGCACCACTCTCCTGGACTGTCAATAGATGGTACTCGGGTATTGCGAATTCACTGTCGGAATGGAAGTAGTTATCTGGAAAACCAGAAAATGGCGAGGAGTCGGCCCGGTTTTCACGGCCTGGGTGTTTCTGGCGGAGGATGGATACACATCCGCCATGCGTTGAGCGAACCCCCGAGGTTGGCCGGTGCTCTCTGGTACCTCCTTTTCCGATCAATTGAATTTACGTTTTGGATTTTCTGCTGTTTATTCATTTCCTAGTAATAACTTCTCTATTTATGCTGGCGGTGAACGCGGGAGAAATATGCGTGGATCGGGGTCGCCAGGGATCGGCCGAGAGGTTTGAGGCAGATTATGGAACATGCTGCTTTTTTTCCCTCTCGCCTTCCCGGTCTGGTACAAGTATCTCTTGTGACAGTCCAGTATTTGTCACTTCCACCACGGCATCGCATCCAGGGTTAACCGCGGATTCTTTTTCATATCCACTGTTCCAGATCTCCGTCCCAAACTTTACGGCTTTTATTCTAAACCCATCTTGGTAACCTAGCCCTCTACTAACTCAAGTGCTCGCGCGGCCAAATTGAAGCCGGGCACTTTCGTATATGCTACCCGGCGCGTGAAATCAATCCTCAAGGCGATGACGAAAAAGGAGAAGAAGTCACGGATGACAGCAATACCGGATTCGTATGATAAAGAAAACAAGAGTATAGAAATGATGAAGAAGCGAGCGAGAATACAACTATTTAGTTTATTAATTAAGCGCAAATAAAGAGCGGATGGAGATCTAGAGCAGTGAAGGTTTTGTATCAGAGGAAGGAAGAAGTATACGGCCAGGAATTAGGAAAATCGAACGATATCCCATGATTAACACCAAGGGACTCGTACTAGGATTATCCCGAGAAATGCCAAGGGATATCCGTTTTATTACAGTACGGTGCTCATAGAAAATCCCTTTCTAAATTTATAAAAAGGTAATTGGGAGGGTCGGTTTTAGACGTCCGGGACTAAGTAATTGCTTGACCAAGAACGGGCCCTGCGAAGCAATCCAACCAATCATCACATACGATACAAAAACAACAGTCTTACCGGGCAACTGACCTGGTAAACCATCGTATATTCACATAACCTGAAATCCAGCCATCGAAATTACCGTTTCAATCATGAAGTATCACCCCTGAAGCCCCTCACGAAATGTGTTGAATTTCTTATTGTTATCTTCCATTGTCCTCAAACAACAGCTTTGTTCCATGCGCTCCTTTCCTATTTCTCATCGCTCTCTACTACTGTACCTTATAGCGTGATGAGACATTGTTGATTGGGTCTTGATTATTTGGCAGCTATTTCGTATCGGCTAGGCTTCTTTCTACTCTTCTTGTTTGAGGCGTATACTTGGCTGGTACTTATGATGCCGTATGGGCTGGGAACAGGAAACAGGTTCCTTCTCATCATGGATGAGGTCACTGATGTTCTCTATATATGTTCAGCCATTTGGCTCTTTCTTTTTGTTTAAAGCAAGAATAATACTGCGAGTTCAAGTCGTGCAAAGTCTTTACCATTTTTACTTCTGCTTATTGAAGCACATTTCAGCAAAATGTTTGACACCTTGATGAATCCCAGTCCTAGGAGGAGCTTCCAAAGTCCCCACCAGTACCTATTTAGCCACCTGCTATATTTTCTACGAT
The DNA here is from genome assembly GCA_003313605.1 of Tuber umbilicatum. Classification (NCBI taxonomy): domain Eukaryota; kingdom Fungi; phylum Ascomycota; class Pezizomycetes; order Pezizales; family Tuberaceae; genus Tuber; species Tuber umbilicatum. Next base: position 84,496 of record QLOI01000066.1, on the reverse strand, counting down.
ATATTATAGAATTGCACCACTCAGCTTGGGGTCTTGGAGGCACCGATTCACCGGCCCAGGGGCCGCTGCTATATGGGGATGTCCGGCTTCAACTCGGCAGCGCTAGTAGTTTTCCTGTACTTCATAGAAAACGTGGCGGTTGGACATCCGGAGACCGTCATCCCGGGGCTAAATGGTCCTTTTGGTACCTTGACATGAGCTAGCTATGGAACATGACATGGAGCTCGCGCGGTGTCCTCACCGGAATCCCACATCATTGCCTAAGCTGCGTGGTTTTTTCGGGTGACGGCCCTGGCGTGAAGGATGTGCGGGCGTTGATATTTTCTCGTCGAAGCGGGCGGTAACTTTTTTTCGGAATATCCCGAATGGTACTAGATAAGAGGCAGAAGTCGATAGAGCGCTGCCGGGATGTTGGAGAATATGCGTGGTGGTCAAAGACGCCGAGCGATCCTTGCCCATCCGTCATTACTGAATGGTAAGGATATGTGAGAGCAGGGGAAGGGAGGACGGAAAGGAAGCCGAGGCTGGCACCATGTGAAAAGGCTCGGAAGGAGAGAGGGCAAGGGAAAGACTAGGAATGACAAGCGATGAGAAAAGGGAAATATAGTATCATAGTTGAATGAGGTATGGCTGTAGAGTCATGACAGGGGCGGAGACTAGTATTGGAGGAGCTAATTGTGAAGCAAGACTAGAGGTAGGGAAACTATTGGTAAAACGAGACTGGTCTGGGCCGGTTAAATGTCTCTAGATACGTTTGAACTCGGCTGGTACTGACGGCAGATAATGGCAATATCCAACAGCCCACTCGGGTGACATATGGTGATTCAATAACAGCCATGGTGGAAACCACAAGCTCGAGGTCACGATTAACGGCACGGCACGGTAGATCACGAAAGGAGAGGGAAAATTAGATGAGGCAATTGAATACCCATTACTTCCAGCGTGACTATTCGGTAATTAAGACTAAGACTCGCTCGATCCACCCGTCTACCCGAACAAACGATGAAAGGAGCCCTTCCCAAAGAGTCGAAAGATTAAGAAAGGGAATTAGGTCAAGTATGAACAACGGCATGACAGAACAGTGGTAAGTTGTGGTAGGTAAGTGTACGAAATCAATCCATTCTTCTCCCTCCTCTCCACTAAAAACAACCCCCAACTCAGGATTGAGTGCTGTTCGCGTGGTACTCATCCAACGCATCTAGAAGGCCATCGACATCATTGTACGCCGACAGCGAGGAGAAAAAAGCCAACTTTTCCTGGATCTCCTCAACGGACGATTCGGTATAGGCCGCGGCCCTGAAGCGAGAGTCCATGGGATCTTCGAAGTTGGTTGACTCTGGGTAGCCAAAGTCGGGGAGCGCGCTCACATTGAATACTGCCATCATGTCGTGGTCTTCGTGAATGGTATTGTGGCAGTGGAACATGTATACACCATCCCAGGGCTATGCCAAATTAACTTGTGTTAGGTTGCCCGGGGGGGGGGGGGGGGGNGGGGGGGTGCTTACGACATATTTAGCAAGGACGGTAACAATCTCGTTACTTCCCATGGAGGCAACATCCTTGAGAGCTGCAGCTTCATAAGGCGTTACCCCAGTCCTGCCATTGGTTCCAGTCGCAGTTCTGTTGATAATTTGGAACTCGACGAGGTGAATATGTACTGGGTGGTGTGAGGCTCCTCCCCTGAGCTCCCACTTCTCGGTTGTGCCTCGCGGGACGTTACGAAGGATTCTGTTAGTAACATCTGAGAATCTTACTCCGTTGATGGTCCACGGGCTAGTCCCACCGCTTCTTCCGAACGTAAATACTTGGTCGATGGTCTCGTGATTGGTCGGTAGGTCCAAGTCCACGAGAGTCGCGGGGAGAGCGCCGTTGCCATCTTCCGAGGAGACCGTGGTTCCGACACGGAATTGCATAATCTTGTCGGAGCCGATGTACGACGTGTCGGCGAAGCAGTTCGTTTGGTACATCGTCACGTTCTGGCCGATGACGTCGGCAAAGTCAATGACTATCTCCCATCTTTCTGACATGGCGAAAACGAGCGACTCGGTCTCCACGGGAATGGACGTCAGCCCGGCATCGGAGCCGATGACGTGGAAACTCTTGTTCGTCGTTGAGTTCCCGGCCCGGAGCGTGGCATTGAATGTCCGACTCGCGGCGGCATTGAGGACCCGGAAACGGTACTTTCGCGGCTCCACCACAAGGTACGGGAGGATCTGGCCGTTGACGGAGAAGGTATCCCCGAACACGCTTTCGACCTGGGTGGATTCGTCCGTGATGTTGCCGGTGGAAGTGAACCTGTGGGAGTTTAGGATCAACGGGATCTCGTAGTCTCCACGAGGGAGGCCGAGCCCTACGTCCCGAGCGGCATCGTCAATAATGTACATTCCCGCGAGACCGGCATAAGTGTTTATAGCAGTTATTCCCATAGCGTGATCCTATGTGAAAGAAAGAAAAAAGATTGGGAAAAAGAAAGTTAGCAGGGATCTTGTCGTATTGGGCATTCTTAAAGAGGCCATACATGATACCAAAGAGTTCTGCCGGTTTGGCTGTTGGGATAATAGTAGTCCTTGTATTCCCCCGGCTGGATAATATCCTCTGCCCATCCGTCGAATGCTGCGAAATGTTAGTCAAGGTAGTACGTCCTGGGAGGATCTATGGGAACACACGTGCGCGACCTGGAAGTGTCATAATTAGTAATCATTTCCCCGATTACAAAAATTTAAAAGGGGACTTACTGTACGACCCATGTAGATGGACGGAGGCATTGCGCGTGAACTCATTCACAAAGCGGACGACGGTCTCTCTATCCTTTGGGACGCGAAAGGTAGGCCCCGGTACCACGCCGTCGTACCCAAGCAAGCTTGCATTTCCAAGGTTAGGGAATAGATTCTTCGTGACCGGCTGCATCTTGACCTCGTAAAAGTCGGTCGTAACGCCGGTGGTCGCGTTGGTATAACTCCTGGAGGAATCGTCAGAATCCTGATCCGAGGGATAGAACGGAGCTCCTTACGTGATAGGCGTCTTCACCGGCATACTTGGGAGAGGAAACTGGAATTCATAATTGTAGTCCGGACTGGTTCTGGCTACCTGCGCATTGGCAAGGAGAGGGAGAAGGGCAGCTAAAGCTGCGATAGAGAATGGCAAAGAATTGAACATCTTTAATAATGATAAAAAGAGTGAACGCCAATGGCAAGAGAGTGAACGACAGACAGAGCTGGCTGATGGTTCTCAAATGGTGGGGTTCAATGCCCCTTTTATAGGGAAAATTAACTATCGTAAATCTTCTGTAAGGAAGGCATCAAAAACTGGTCGAGTCCACTGTCCGAAATCGGAGGCCCAGCTTAGTCGGAGGGGCATAATTAAACAAGGCAAGATATCTGGTGACCAGCTATGATATTCTCAGGTGCCAGAGGCTTGAGTGTACAATTGCTAACCTAGACGGCACTGCTCCGAAGAGTTCCCCGGTCCGGTACGGGGGCGGTCGAGGTCGACGGATGGATTTGCGGTGTGAAGGAATTCAGAATTCACAGAGATTCTTGCAGGGTAGCGAGGTCTCTAAATTGCTGAGAGCTAGGACCGGGGTGTGACGGCAACAAGATCGCCTGGATAAGTTGCCAAGTGAATTTAGAACCGTTGTGCATGATCAAGAAAATTATTAAGGAAATTAAGGCTAGAAGTGCAGAAATCTCATTCGGTATATATCTAATGCCCCCTACTGGGTTGGGCGGTGGTACTGTACTCGCGTACCAGTACGAGTACAAGTAGAATCTAATAATATTGGACGAATACGAGGGCTCTTTCTAGATATCTAATCGGTTTGGACTCATGTTGGTTTAATTGGTGCGGTGGGGGCTCGAATAATTGAACCTCGGGATACGATAGGACGTTGGAGTTGCCTTTACTGGTAAGGTGCGGCACTTTTTTTACTTTTCTTTCGTCTAAAGCTGGAGCTGAGGGGGCCAGTTTTCGGAGTGTTTTCACCCCCCTATTTAAGACAGGGAATTTCGGACGCCTAACCGCGATGTTCGATTATTCAAGCTCTTATGGTATGATACTCACAGATTGTTCCGCCTCTTGTCCCCACAGTATTTTTGGACTTTGAATTGGTGGCATCCTCTCCGGTTTGGTAAATTGATCCTTTTGCTCTCTCCATTGATTCTGCTCCCCCATATTGATCCGCGTTATAGTATTAAGCCGGTAGTTCACTCACGACACCCCTCCTTCACAATTCACAATCAAATTTAATTGAACGTAAGAGTATAGAATACATTGCCGTGTATTTCTGCCGGGTTCTATCGAATACAGATACAGTTCCAACCTGATGGGGTTTGTGCGAACTGTTTGGCTCTTGGTTTCACTGCCGGTCACTCGATGTCTTGGCTTCGGTAAATTTACCCTTGCAACCTAAGCCGTGCCGGGGTTCGCAACAACCCTCGATTGCTCGCTTGCTCGCAACCTGGGCACTCTCTGGAAGAGAGCGCCTATCAACTCAACGACACTTTCAAGAGCGTGCCCTGGCTGCGAGAGCGAGCAATCGAGGGATGTTTGGCATGGTTAACGAGTTTTTGCCGTGCTATGTTTAGATTCCGTGTAACACTACACTCGAACCCGCTACCCCGGATGATCGGGGTCCGAAAAATCTGTCCGGTACAGTGAGTGATCAGCGAACGGGTCAGGATTGGGGTAAGGAAGCTCAGGACTCTGGGGGGGATTAAATGGGACAGTGAGGGATCTGGGTTGTCGAGATGCCGGATAGCCGGGCGTGACTGTAGATGGGCTGAACGGGAGGGTAAGGGGGGACAAGACTCTGCTCACTTCGTCTGGGTCGCCTGATGGGGGCGGGGGAGGTTGGTGACCTGAGAAGGAAGGTCAGCGATGGACCTGATAATAAAGAAGGTGCGAGAAAGGAGTTATTGCGCATAACGCTAGCCCGCCCGCAACCGTGTTGCAACGAAGGGGGGGCTGGATTAGGAAATGGTGGATCCAACCATGGAACGAACTTTTTTGAGCCTGGGGGTTGTAATATAGAAACCCTGCTAACAAAGCAGTAGATAGTGACATTTAGGGGCAGCAGTAGGAATAGCGTTGTGGCCAATGTGCTTGGCGCGGAGCTACAAGATGCCGGGGTGTGGTGAGATTGGCTGATGGCACAACCTGGCACAATTGAACTGCCATGTACTGGTTTGCGTTATTGAGGAAGTGGATACTGGGGTTCTTTAGCACAGTGAGAATATAAAAGAATGGGAACTGGGGGATATTTCATGTGAATTGGGCTCGTAGATAGTTTCTCCTCTTTCTTCTTGCAAAGCCATTTTATTTGTACTCGTACATATATTGCCTGGACACTATAGTGCTATACTAGGCACATCGGTTTGGGGGGTTGGTCATGGCACAAACCTTGTGAATTTAAACTTAGTGCCAATAAGGCTAAGCGGCAAGCAAAGAAACAAAGGGAAAAAGGAAGCAAAAAGGAAGCAGAAGAAGTAAACGAACTATTTATAACTAAACGGAGAATTTTCAGACGTTCTGCGGATATCCTTCTGTTGTGTGAAGCACTTCGTATCGCATAACCTGATTAGTACCATCACCTGGGGAAAAATTCAGCAATTACGGAAAAGAAATCTTCCTGGTCCCGAATCATATCTTGCCTTTGTGTCCAGGACGGATCATACACTAGATCCGGATTCCGATCAAGAATTTTCCGAAGCCTAGATAGAATCCCCACTAGGTTTTGTGGTGGGGTTTGGTGAGATTTGTTGTAGAGGCTTACCGGCGATCTGCTGGACCCGCATTGTGGTAGCACCGGGTTGAGCATGTCCTAGATCTAGGTACGCGCCTCGCGTCCCAAGTCTTGGAGCCCTCTTCACCAATAGCGATAGCAGGAGATTCGGTACGGATATTATCGTCTTGTGGCCAAGTAAGAGAGGAAGCGGATTGCGTAACACCATAATGCCACTGCCGAACCGGGAGTTCTCTAGTAAGCCTCTTCTGGAACGGTGGATATTGCTTGACTTTCGCGATTTTAATGAATTTACTGGCCTGTGGTGTAATTCGCAGTTTGTGGTGAATAATTCCCATCGTGGAAAGCAAAAATTCACAGCCGGCGGAGTTGGTAGTGGAATGGCTGTGTTGCCGGGGATGCAAGTTTAAAACACTTACTCTCTATTGAGGTGAACGGTTATCCAAAGCACCAGCTGAAAAGAGCTTAAGCAATCAATCTAAGGGTCTGTTTGGATACGACCGTCCCGTTCCATTGCCCCATACAAATTGACGGTTTCCCTTCTGTCTCAAAGCGGATGAAGGCAATTTTTACAGTCAAAACGGTAGCCAATGGGAACGGTTGTTGCTTTGCCGGACAGAGCTCAACACATTGGAGATATGGCCTACCGGTATTCGGAAGGAATCCCGTTGGGTGAGATTTGCTGCTAGTTTTAATCGTTAGAATGCCGCTTTAGCGTTCTTAAGATAGAGCTGAAACTCTCTATAATAAAGGAGGTCTAGTAGTGTCTCAGGTCTCCGGCGATTTACCTCTTTCTGTTCCATTGTCCTTCCAGTTGCAAGCTTAGTAATAGAATAAATCTCGTAGTTTTACCCATAAGGAAGCTACTCCAGAGCTGTTGGAACACGGTATGTGGAAGCCTAACTGGTGAGTAAGTAAAGTCGGTCCCATGTGTTAAGACTCTTGAAATAAGTCGTAGAGGTTCTATCTGATAGCCTTGCTTACCTGTGCGAGTAAGTAAAGATATCGTGGAACAGAGTGTGACTTGATTCAAGCAGTCAATTATTGCAGCTGATAATGGAACCTCTGCCCTAGCCGAGGTAAGGTATTAATATTATCTTTTAGGGTTAGGTTAACCTGTGTAGGTTGTATTAGTTAGCTTTATGTTTACAATTTTTTGATACGTTGTATATAATTTACCTGATGTGCCTAGTATGGTAATGCTACCAGCGATGGAAATGACTCCTTGTGTGTTCTTTCATGGGAGCTAACGAAGAGTTCTTGTAGTACGCCGCTAAGGATAGCCCAAGGGCTAATGCTCTGAATAGTGTTCGTGTCGCCGATCCTAGCCTTGAGAAAAATTTATTGTAGGAACTATTCTATAGTTGACATCCCAGACTTGACCATACAAGTAGAGCAAATTTCCTTTTTGGTTGTTTTACAATGTCATATCAACAAAACCTCATCAAGACACAATAGCCTGCGGCTCTCGACCCACTCTTATGCAATATTGTATGTTGATAACAACTGACTAACATTAAGTTAGGGGGAGAAGATAACACCCGACTTCTCTCTTGGCAGCCTTGGATCAATTACTGCACTTAGTTTTAGCTGTAATGTCCGTTTAGGCTTTTGCCCCCTGATCTTTCTAAGCCCATGGCTACCGAATCTGCTTACAAGGACCAGCACCCTAACTAAATACTGTCTCATATTTCCACTGCACGCCATTTTAGATCTTGCAGAACATCCCCATCGCTGGTTGAAGGATCTACCGATAATGGTATTAAGGGATCTTTAACAAACTTCGGGGGGTTTGATACGGCGGAGTTCTGTACGCTAAAATCCCTTGAAAGCCACCCACCCCAAGTATGAAATCATCGGCGGGTACCGGCCCGTCAGCCCCCGATAAGCTTAATTTGACTGGTTAAGAGAGTTGCGAATTTCGGCTAATTGGATTCAACACACTAAGTGGGCTGGTCTTATATCATGTCGGAAAAAAAACCAATCCTTCCCAAGAACTTTTGTTTTTGAATCCTGAGATTCCGAGGCCCGAGGGGATATCGGATTGAGATTTTCGAAAGAATGAACCTCCCAGGATTGTAGGGTCCGTATCACGAAAGGGCTCACCACGCTTACCCTTTGTATACTCGAGTACTGTACACCAGAATTTAGGGGTTTTGCGTGCAGGGTGTCAAGGGTGAGTCTGTCGGACCCCTCTGGTTGGCCCAGTTGCCTCTCAACCACTCTGGGGAAGGGACTCTCTCTAGCTATTAATTAGGCAACAGCTCAACGGACTATTTCCTTCACCGAAAGTTGGCCTGGATTGGCGGGGTCTATAGCTGGGAAAAGATGGTTACACATAGAAATTTCGACGAATGACCAAAGTTCGAAAGAGCTGTGCTTACATCTTGAGCACAAGTGGGACTGCACATTTCCTCCCAAAAAAAACGGAATCGGAAACGCGGATCAAGTCAGTTGATTAGAAAACAGTGTTACCATGATACCAGAACGTATTTTCCAGGTGGCGAGCGATTCACCTCGCTCTAATCCGCCGTTACTCACAGACAGCAATACCACATACCTGATTTCAATCGACCTTCGGGTTTTAGTTTGGGTCAAAATGTTACGGTGCGAATGCTTTGATAGCCCAAGGGATATTTCGCGGCAACTCTGCGTATTATTCTAAGCGGTTTTGCGAAATTAGATTGGTTTGTTTTTCCTCTCCTTTTTTTCCTTTCTGAGATCTTAAATTCCCCCTGACCAATTCCCTATTCACGGCTGTCAACTTGGACTGCACAGACTATTTGTCTAAATCCTAGTTTTGTCCCTAATCAGTTGCTGCGCCTATCTCGGATGGGTTCCGCTTGACGCGTAGACCCTTTACTGCAGAATCGTTTTCGCATTCACCCGTGTAATCCAGGACCTTAATTTGTTCTCTTATAATATTATATCACCAAGCAACCCCTCAAAAAGCCCACCTCAATAATTACTCATTACTCAACAACCATGCCTCAAGCAAAGACCAGGCACCTCACACAGTTTGGGAAGGGGAAAGTTGTTGCCCTGAAAAAAAAAAAATTATATTTTTCTAAGATTGGGAATCTCTTGAATCGTCCCAAAAGTACTGCTCTTAGTTTCTGCACCTGGTATCAAAAGAGGTAATGAGAGAAACCTTTCCATGCCTAGCAGACACAAAGTTATCAACACTAAAAATTGCTACTACCTAGTCAGGCGGCATAAGACATGCTGTCAGCCTCTATCGGAATTGTGCAATAGGTTGCCTCGCAAGCCTCTGTGAAGACCAACAAGAAATCATCTTTAGCCTTAACATAAAGAGGTAGAGGGTTAAGAAATGAGCATTGCTAAAGAATGATCCTAGGGCGGGTCTTGATAGCTGTAGAGTCGTTATATAGTGTGGGAATCGAGACCAGGGGGGCCTAGTTATCTAGCAGCTTCGAGCTTTGAGAGAAAACAGGTTACCCGGAATACCGGATTGAGAACGCTTATCGCTGGGTGCGGACTTCGAAATATTGGCTTTTCCGATAGGAATCTTCTGGAATGGCCCCATAAAGAATTTCCCACGTAAACAAGATGGATGTGAATCACAGAATGTCACTCACCTTTCTGATTAATACTAAACTCTATGAAGCTTTGAAGGCCTTCTGTATCCATTGGGGAATCTTTTGATCTGAATAGGATTCTTGAAGTATTACTAGAACTACCTTGTCTCTTGGTTCTAGATTGCTTCACCTCCTGTGGCCCTCATCCATCCTCAGAACGTTTTTTTTACCGAGGAATTTGCTTTTTCGATCTTTTTTATTCTGCGCTTCCGTGACATGTATGTCAGTATACCGGTGTGTTGGCGGAACCCCGCCTCGTAACACCGGAGTTGTCGCCATTCACCTTGTATGGTACCTACTACACAGACTTGTGCAACTTGCCGGCCAAACTTTTCGTATAAAGGGACTATTCTATCCTAAAATTAAGGGTAAGAGTTTATATAGAGAGTAGTGGATAAGTAAGCAACGAAACTCCTCCCTTTGGGGGGCCGTGCTCCTGGAGGGCCGTAAATTCCCATGAAGGTGGCTCCAAGGCAAAGGCGACCAGGTTTTATTGATCGGAGTTCCAATGTTCGGCGACGGCATGCATATGGAGGAACCACCAGATCAGTTACTCATTAAAGCAGGTTTTACCAGCAATTATCGCATAACTCAAGAGTCGATAGTTGTAGTTTCTTGTTTAATCTCTTTCATATACCCCGCACTTGGATGACTTCCTTGGGGAGATCCGGTTCATCCTGAGGGCTGCTCTGTGAAGCTTGGGATCACTCATATAAGGCGAGGGATGTGTAGACCAGATCATCATAAATTACCTTCAAGTGTCCCAGCCTCGGAGCGAGTGGTATCCTAGCCTCTATTGATCGTGGAAGTATCTCTCACGGATACCGAGTTATCTTTTCTTTGCCACGGTATGGCATTAGAGCTGTGCTTGGGCTCTAGGGGAATGAACTGTGATTTAACTGGATAATCGAATTGTTGCGTCTGTGTCCTTTGCGGGGATATTAGGCCAAGTCCATTCTAAGCTGTCCTTACAGTAACAGTCCTTCAAAACCTAGCGAGGGACGTAACCTCTTTGGGTCGCCAATATTTTAGTATCCACTCCTCCCATAACGGATTATTTAGTTGAAATATGAGTGACGGGACTTGATTCAATTGTGTGTTGCAGACACCGGTTATATTTGGGTGGTATCAAGAACTCTGTCGGTGCTTTTCGTCGGCACTTAAAACTTTGTCCCCACAATTTCTTATTACAACACTCCACAGTGCTCTCTCTCTTGTTCAACACTGTTCTCGGGAAGGGGGTTCTAACGGATCATGTGCGGAGGTCGGCCAACTCATGGGTTAGGGTTCTCCGTAAATTTATTTGGCGTGGCCTGGACAAAAGACCGTCAACCCACCAACTCGCATCAACCGATTTTCAATCATCTATGGTATCAGAACAACAAGGTGGCCGTCTGATACCACAATAAATTCACCTATCGAGATATTATCCTGCTGAAAAATATATGCGATTAACCGATTCACTAAGGCACTTGAGAACAAAACGGAATAAATAGAACAGCGAGGCGAAGCGAAATAGGACTATCAAGACAAAAAACTACACGCGCGAACAAGAACACAACTCAGAAATCAAAACAAACAATCAAAAATCAAAAAGCAAAAAAACAAAAAACAAGAAAGAATTCGGAATTACAGCGCCTAGATCTGGGATTTCCTGTAGCCCGATCGTCGACAATTCCGATGGAGCCCGCAAAAAAAACCACGGTATAGAAAGGGATAACAAGAAAGGTCAAGAAATCGAAACCGGATATCTGCGTCCAGGAAAAAACAGAAATGCGGGCCCCATATATACTGCAGATACATATAGGGAGGTTTCTTTACTGACAGCTTTCTCTTTTTCTCTTGTTTTTTTCAAAAGATAGTGCGAAGATCGAGTGAGTCATCCGGTGGAGAGTGTAAGGTTGTTGAAAACCTGGAATCTTTCCTTGAGACGGGGCCTTGATTCCCTCCACCTGAGTGACTGATGACTCAGGCGAGGGCATCGGTATTCCTAGGCCTATCAACAGCCCGCAATGGGCTCTCATATCATACATCGCAATTTTCCCGTATCGCAGTGGAATGGGCTGTGGGGGCTCAGTTATGCGGAGGGGTGAGGTGTCGGTCGGGTGTTCAATTGCATCGGACTCGATCCCTATCAATCAGACGGACGCGTGAGCTGGATAAAACCGCACAAGCGAAAAAAAACTGTGCGTAGCGTTGGGGGCAATCTGATATATTTGTCGAGTGTTCAGCAGCGGGAAAGAAATGACTATGATGCATTCTACAAATCATCGCGCAAGAGCTCGACGAGCTTGAGATCTCGGAATCTCCCTCGGGGTCCGTGGCCATGCGTGGCACCAAAGTGCTCGGGACGGAGGGGGGCTTCCCCGCGCTGGTGGCGCCAGAAATTGGTCGCAGTGAGGGCTTCTGGGTCACGGCGGAAGAGGAATCCCCACTTTGCAGCGAATTCAACTGTTAGTTCGTAGCTGTCTGGAAGCCAGGAGTATTGTCCCCAAAGCCTGAGCCCTCCGCCTTCGATGTCGTAACAGAGCTCTACCTGATTTATTGAGTTGGGGTGCTCGCGGAGGATCTCCAGGAGTGTGCGGCGGAAGCCCGGGTATGGTATTAGGTCTATGTATGGATGGTGGGGGACTGACTTTTGAAGGTCGATGGGGGTGAGGTTAGGCATGCTGACCCGGATGCTGTTTACAAGTTGCTCCATTTCATAACCTTGGCCGTGATAATTTCCATAAGCGTCGCGGTATATCACGAATGGGGACCATGATCGTGGATTCGCGAGCTGCTCCTTACTGATGTTCAAATGGCGGAGGTGGATTTCAATTGCGTTGGAGAGCTTCAGCATGTGAAGCGCGAGGAACTGCTCGCTGTTCTGGGCAGGCCTCGTGGCATCCAACCACGAAGAAACAGGTATGACTGTACTTGGTCGCGGGGCAGGGCTGTAGCTGCGCTCCATAGTGCTAGCAATAGGGAAACTAGGGCTGGCGGACCAGGTGTTGCCGTAAGATTGAGGGTCCTGGAGGAGGTGTTCGGCATATTCTCTGGAAAAGCTAGAAGGCTCCAGTATGGGATTGCCGATTCTACCATTTGTCTCTGCAAGCCGCTGTTCCAGTTCCTCAAGCCTGCGCTTCTGCTTCTCGCGATAGTTTCTCTGAGCAATGCGGTTCTGTACTCTTCTCCTCTCCCTAGGATCGGAGATTCCATACCATTCGCGCTCGTCGTCATCCATGGGAGTAGACGCACTCGGGGAGCCGTGGCGGCTATAACCGGACATGTGTGGTGGTGGTGGTTCGATGAGTTTTTGGAGCTCTCTAGTAGGATGTTGGTGGAAATTGGTGTATGGGTGGATACCGCTAGTGATTCTGTGGACCTCTGAAATGTTTGTATTGGATGGTGACTCCTCTAGGAGTATTGGAGAATTCGAAGGCGATGTCCAATTGTCTAATGAGATATTTTGAGTGTGTTCGGGGCCGAATCGTGATATGAGATTGTTTGTTGCGATGAAGAAGGGCAGCATTGCCAGAATCCCAACCATCTTATACAATCTGATATTCAGCACGTTTGTCAAACCTGGAGAAAAATATGACTCGAGATACTCCAGCCAGACCCCCGGATCATCTTGTGACATATCGCCCTCAGGCAACATGGCTGCTAAAGCGTGGTTTCAGAATGGAGGTGCGAGTGTCCCACTTGATCGGGCAGGGTATGATAGATGTGCCTGGGACTTACGCTAACCTAACCTGTTTACCTTGAATATCAGACGTAAGGGTATTGGATCGAGAAACCTCGGATGATTATTTAAGGCCACTAGAGCCAGTAATCATTGACAGAACGAGCGTGGGATACCTAAGTATACCTGCATATTGAGTACTGACATTTATCCCAAGCTGGATTCTGGAGCCTGAGACCCCCGTCAATACTTCCCCGAAATTGGGAGTATTTTTGGCGGCTGAGAGACCCCTCCGACGGCTCTGACAGATTTGCACCAAACCAAATTTGTATCCTTCCGCAAATCCTACCACAGTTCTTGCTCCTAGTTCCATTGGCACGGCTCTTTTCATACGATGCATAGGAGCTGGGGCTATGCCTAATTTGCGGACATGCAAAAAAATTCGTCCCATTTCCTTTCCGTAGGGCCCCTATAGGACTATTGCCACATATGCATTAAGCTTTCTCACATCCAACACACTTTCTACAACCATTCTCCGGTGGGCCTACACAATGGTTGTCTCGCTAATATTAGGAATGGGGCAATACAGATATGGTCTCCAAAGCTCGGGCCATGAAGGATGAGTGGAGGCTTAAGTCGCGGACCCAATTGCCTCCCGTCAGATGTTTTTGGACCCAGCAAGGCAGATGTGGTTGAAAGGTAGTTGGTGCTGGCATATTAACCATTCAGATCGCGCTTACACTGTGGCCCAAGCTGCTGGAACAGGCACCCGGCAGAATCTTTTCTTAGGGCATATTTTGTGACACGACCTGTAGCTATGGAAAAACCTATGCGCACCAGGCACAGATCAAGGGGAGTAACCTCCAAACGGTGGACAGAAGGTGCCTGCATAAATTTACTTGTGATTATGATTCAATCGTGCATAAAACGTTGACCCTGGTTTTCAGAAAGCATCATAGCCTATAATCACCTACATAAAGTGGCTCGCCGGCAGTCTCGCATACAGAGCGGGTGGTAGCTCTCCAGTACCGAGTCACTAGTAGTCTAGACTTTCCTCTGTGCCTATGGGAGAAAGAATTCAGTCGAGTTATAGACAGGATATGGGAAGGCACCTCCCATCTCAGCTCCAGCATCGCGTTTTTCCCTCCCCCCGTTCAGAACATGGGGTGCTCACATGCGCCTCGTGCGGGGATGAATCCTCTACTACTAGATTATGGTTGGTCAATACCGGAATTATCCCTGGAGTTACGGCCACTTTTTTTTTTTGCTTGTTCGCGTTCACCCGCTTGTCGTATATGAGCGGCCCATTGCTTACCCGTGCCAAGACTATCTGTCGTGTTTACGGGATTATGTTCTTCGGCGATCTGGCAAACCAAGAAGCAACGTGTTTAATGCTTGTAAATGCAATGGTTTAGCTAATGTTTCCAGCATCTCGTGTGGGATTACGTCAGGACTGGAAGTGAGGTTCTTTGCTGGTTGGTTATTATACTCTGGTGTTCGTTGGGAGGCCGGCTATCATAGATATCACTCGTTGCACAGCCACACACCTCACTGAGCGACCGTCCAGCACTATACTTTTTGTGCAACGTATCGTGAATTTCAACATCGTCTGGTCCTCTCCGCATGCTAAAGGAAAACAAAAGAAATTATCCGATCACCAAAGCGGCTGTGTTAGCTATGCTTCGGAATAACTACGGTAATGTCTCTGTACACGGTTAAGTTGAGAAATTAGCTAGTCTACAATTCGCGCCGCACCAGCTAGGGAAGCCCCCCACTTGGGAATATTTGAAGCAAACGGGATTTATGTCAATGAGCTTGATCAACTGGCGTAAATAGACATATTGCTGATTAAAGAAAAGTAGAGCGGACATGTGTATGGACTAACTACATAGTTCATGGATTTGATAGAAAACGGTTCGGTACTACCCTGTCATAGGGTTCTCGGGTTGTCGTTGGCTGGGGGAAAACTTTCTCTACAATTAAGCTATCATACCCTATCTTTCTGTAGATGCCGGGTTGGAGCTAAGGGCAGCCGAGGCAGCAAGGGGACGTGACCCCCGAACACTCACTCCAACCGAATGGCCGAAGGCAGGCCCTCGTGGGGGCGAATCCTACTTTTTCAAAAAGGTACCATTGATTGAGGACACAGGTTGCCCTGGACCAGGGACTAGAGGGTGGCATTGGAAATCCGGCCGTATGCCGCGATTTGGTAAGTCACCCGGCCGAATCACGGTGTCTGATTGCCGGGTTGCGAGCGCTGCTATTATCGTACTCTGTGACTAGGTGTGGAAACGTTCGGCGGCAGGACTCTGTTCCATTAAAATGTAGACCATGTGATCACTGGCTCTTGGTTTTTACGGCGAGTGATGCCTCGAGTAAATTCGCTTAGCCACGGCGGATTACGATTCACAAGGCCCCCTATATCTAGAGCAGATGCTGGGGTATTGGAAGGTAATATATTGGCCAGCTGGTGTAGCAGGTATGTATCGTGGGAATGTGTTTGTGGTTTGGTATGCTAAAATACTTGAAGAGGTATCTTACATGCTAGGTAGTAAACCTCTGCTTACGGGTGAAGTATTAGGTCCGGTGACTCGCTTGAAGATTTATTTTGCTGAAAATAAGTTATTGAACCGTGATTTGTGCCCAGGAATACCGGTAAATCTAGACTGTTGATGTTGCACATCTGTACTGGATAGGGTGGTGTCTCTTCTTTTGCAAAGAGACTAGTCGCTCCCCGTGCTTGCTTGGTAAGAAGTTCACAACTTTTGCGAGTCACTCGCGGCAATTCTGGGCTCAAGAGGAAAAAGGGATTGCCCATTGATTGGATATAGTACCGGTATTGGGATGGGGTGTATTACCCTCAAGTAGTGGCTGATAGATGATCTTGAACCATTTCCCCCATGGGAGGGTAGTCGCTCGGGACCTCTGAGCTGTTTGCCCTAGGCCGAGGTGCCCCAAAACAGGGATTAAAAAAAAAATGTAGGGTAAAAATATCTGCGTATCCGAGCGTCCGTATAAATTATACCCCCCTCGTGTCGTGGTACCCCTGGCCCGGGACAAGCACCTGAGCAAGGCAGAACCGGTTCCTAGTGATCTGGTTTGTGGGACTCCGATAACAGGGTTATTGGGAGGGGTGATTTAGTACTCGAGTATGGTACCTCCGGGTCGCAAAAGTTTGGCGTTTCCGGGGCCCTGGGCCTCAACTGTGCCAAGATTTCCGGATACTTTTACAGCTAGCAAGTGATACAGACCTACTTCGTTCTCAAGGGATTGTCTCTTTCGTACAGGTAATGGGCGTGAAGTACCTTGACGCGGGGATTGGAGGCCGTACGGCAAATCGTCTGTGCGCAACTGATTGCTCATACTATTTCGAGACCTAAATGTTCGGGAGTTTTATGGTGAAGGACGCCTTAGAGCGGACAGAAGAGGCATTCAGCCCCGGGTGGAAAGGGCGTTTTGGAGTGCCAAGTTCGAGTATTCTGCTAGATTTGTAAGCAGTAAAAGGGAGTTACACACACCAAAGTCCTTCAATTCGAAGAACTTGATCTTTCACCTTCTTTCCGGCTAACAGCACATTTTTTTCCAGACCTCTGTTTATAATCTACTAAAGCCTAAAATTTCTTAAATCTACTTCTGTTTTCTTGTTGCCTAGCCTCCGACCTGTTGCTTCTTAACTTATATTTTGTATATGTGCTATTATTGAGGAGCTTTTCATTCAAAGCTGAGGATCCCCAGGGCCGAAGCAGGTCTACCCGGGAGTCCCCAGCATGACCGAATACTTGGGTTCCCTCAGCGGCTGGGGTATTTGGCTCTTTGGCAATTATATGCCGGTACAAGAGATTGCTAAAGTACCGTATCGGCATTGCCCTTAAATACTACTTTGTGGGATTAGTTGCCTATAATCTTACTTTATTCGGATCACCTGTAAATATTTATCCAGAGTATGATAAGCGGAGAGAAAAACGTTGGTGTCAATCGACAAGGCCTGATTCTGGGCTTAGCCCCCCCGGCGCCACGCTATTAACCCCGCACTTTTCCTCACACAGCCCACGCCACACTTTCTCTCAACCACAACGTTTTTACAACAGGGGGGGATGAGCCTCAACCGTTGTGCCACAACGGTTCACTCGCGCTGAAATGAATGCACGGTGCGAATAAGCCCGGAACACTGCATGTATTAAGAACACACTTTCTGCAGGGGAGATTATGCATTATGCACATATTACCTTGGTAGTTGGTTCAGATTCAGCTCGTTGTGAGCTTGGCTTACGAGTACAGTACTCGGGTGCTCATAGGGAATGGCTGGGAAAGCAGGATAGTGCAGGAATACACTACCGGTATGCCGCTGCGTTCGACTGCCCCCGCCTCCAGAAAATAAATTGTCCAGTGGTGATTACGGCATGCCTCCTTGCTAAATCTCGTGACTTGAAAGTGCAATTCTCACTTGTGAATTTTTCGTGCCCTTAGACCCACCTGTACTTACAAGGCTCAGTCAAGCCTTTTGGGTGGACAGGGAACTTATGCCGGTACTGTACTGTACCGTACTACTAGTATGATACGGCCCATCCTGTTTTTTTCAGGGCAACTAGGGGAAGGTGGCTGAGCTCACAAATGGGTTTTTTCTAGAAGGTAGTCTGGGGCTCTGGGATATTGTTTATTTTCCAAAGGTTGCGCAAAAACTCACTGGACGAAGGGTTGCAAAACCTTACACCCTCTTTTTCTTCTTTACTTAACTTCGGTGTGGGGGGGTGAGAAGGGTGGGTTTGTCATCCTCATTTGCGCCATGAGCGACTCATCAATTGTGAAAACCAAACCCTCAATTCTTAATGCAGAATATGTAAACATTGTGGATTTGGGTTGTGTGTGGGAGGGTTTTGGACGACAAGTAATGTGAACAGGGGTGACGCTCTCATCTTTCTCACCTTCTCACACCGTAGCACTTGGCACAGGAATTCCTGGTATACCGTATCTGATTCTTGAGGGCGAAATTTGGTGAACTTTATTCGTGTTGGGAGTTGGAGACCAGGGTTTCATCCTGGCAGGATGGTGTCAAGATCTCGATCGATCGAGATCGGCGCAACAGAATTCCAGGTAATATAGAATTCTACTTCTACAGTACCGCGACATTACTAAGTCTAGATCGTAATTTCGTAGGTATATAGCTGTAGGAATTAAATTTTCCTGACCATGAGTTTAGAATCTTTGTGGCTATGAGTCTTTGAATTCTAAATCTGTACGCTCATGCAAAGTCTATCACTCCTTTGGCACATGTGATTAGTTTGTCGGGTATCATACCTTTAATACGACGGAAAAATCAATTGCTCCGACGTCACTATTGGAAGAATTTTCATAAGGCCTCTTTCAGGAGCTAATCATCTCCTAGCGTATTGTCCTCATGCAGTACCATTACTTATGGGGTTTGCCCGAGCACCAACTCGAATTCGACTCATTAGGGCCATAGGGCTTGTAACACAGAGTTCGGGGAAAAACTGAACGAAGTTCTAGAAGGATATGTCTCGGAAGGATTAGACTACCGTAGCGGTCGCACCGGTGGAGGCTCCAAACGTTATTTTGGAAACGAAGTGGAGTGGGATCACACTTGTGAAGGATTGCCCTGTACTCGAGCAAGTTAACCGGTCGATAGGTAGGATTATGGACGGTAGTGAGGCACAAAAATTCGTCTGTGTAACTAAGCCGAAATGTCGGGTAATAACCACCCCACTGTAGGGCAGCTGTTTTGTCAGGAACCGCTTCTAATGACTGGGCAATAAGTTCCACATAAGATTCCTATTGGAGCACGAGAGGGCTGAGGTCTCGCCCCCTGTCAGGGGATGGGAGCAACCGCCCCCCGATCGCCGTATCCAAGAGGCACTTGGAGACTCGCTACCAAACAATACCATCCCGCTAACAAATGCTTTTCCCAAGCCGCAGTTTCATGCCCTCTTCTCCCCGGGTTATGGGAACAGAGGCAGCTGAAGATGAAGCGGGATAAGTGATCGGATGGAACAGCCAGCTGAAAATGCGACAGGAATATTTGATGTGAGTCAAAACTGCGACTCGAACTCCAGGCAACCGAAAGAACATCAAGGATAATTAGTAACATTTGCAACAGCTATGGTAAAATAATTGGTTTTCTTGTGACGTCAGGGCAGTTGGACGTGCGCTACAGATATGTTTAAGGCAAATTTATTGAGTTGTTTAGGGTTACTTTTAATAGAAAACATGCAGGTAACGAACCCACAGCACAATTCTCGGCGAGAGATGGCACATACCTAAATCCTCGAGTTGGTTCTTGAAGGCAGATACCGGTATGCCATAGCACGAGCTGCACGCACCTCTCTGCACCATAAACTAAAGACCGATAAAGAAAAAAGAAAAAAGAAAAGCTCTCTGAAGGTAGGTGAATTGATTTACTAAGTGCTGGAAATACGGCAGTTCTGATGGTTGACTCTGGGTCCTTGACGGCCCGCGTTTAGATGAGTCGTGACTGAGATTTTAGATTCTAACCGAGGCTGATCTGCGAGGTGGCAAGCGATTAGTGAGCGCCGTTCTTACCATGCCGGAATACAGATAAGCGTAGCACGTATCGAACAAGGGTACCGCAAAAACTGCGGAAATTCACTGAGTCCGGGCCAGGACGTCTTAATTCCGGTCCAGCAATATATTGAATAACTTGAGATTATCTCGCAAAGAGCGGGTTGTGATTGGGAGTTCTTGGTACAAACAAGGCAATGTGAAACACCCTCTAAGGCTGAATTCTGCTCTCTCACTGGCCCGGACCCAGCATGTCCTCGTTCAGACTTAGCGAATTTTCGCAGGTTTAACCGTAGACCTTTCGGTGTGTGCTTCTGGTTGTTGTCGGAGAACTGACTGGAGAAACCTGCAAATGAGGGTATTCGCGGAGGGGGGTGGAACTGATTTGAATTTACCGATTGTGAAGAGTGGTGCACCCTGAGTAATAGTATTATCTATGCTAGACTTTGTGTTCCTCCATTCTTGACGCCCCGATTATATGCGCAATTATTCCGGTCTC
This sequence comes from Tuber umbilicatum, assembly GCA_003313605.1. Classification (NCBI taxonomy): domain Eukaryota; kingdom Fungi; phylum Ascomycota; class Pezizomycetes; order Pezizales; family Tuberaceae; genus Tuber; species Tuber umbilicatum. The sequence continues at coordinate 64,457 of QLOI01000066.1, read as the reverse complement.
GCTACAAGTGATGGACGAAATTCTTTTTTCCAAAGTGCGAAAGTTACCGAGTAAGCAGTGGGGCCTAGGGTGCAGGCGCTCAAGGATACTTGGGATGTGGTCAGAAGATATAGTATATCGTAGCCTGCGCTCTTAATGAGTGCATCATTCCGCATGGGGCGCCACCGGCCTGGATTACTGGAATGTCATGAAACCTCACTCGGCCCTTCTCCTCTCCTATAGCGGTTCCACTAACTCTCCAGAGTAAGGCCTTCTGGAACTCTCTAGCTTCCACTGGGGGCCTCTACGCACAACTCCCCAGAACAGTAAGCTTTGGTACCTCTACCCTGTATTTACGTACCACCGGTGGTGTCCGCATACCGCCGTCGAGTTTTTGTGGTTGCCTGGTGCCAGCAGCACCACCCCACCCCCCTATCACGACCGGCTAACCTCCTGCTTGACTAGAATCTCTGAGAACTATCGAGAATTGGCCTGACTCTTCCGTTTATTATTAACTTCTTTCGCGAGTGGGGGTTACACTTTTCTTGGGTATACATACGGCGGGAGTCTTCCGGAACCATACTAGGTCCCGCGGGGTGACCACCACAATTATGTGTAGGTTCCCATCGGGGGATATGTGTTGCAGGTACCAGAAGGGGTCCAAAGGACGTCAGATATCATGCTGGGGGCTGTGCTGGAGATCGGGAGTTAGTACGCGAGGGGCACTGGTTAGCGGAATTGAGGAGGGTATGTGGCGGGAGTCTAGCGTTGGAGCCATGGCATTTGTGTGGCTGATCTGAATAGGCTTTCTGAGAAAAATGATCGGCGCGGGGAGATATGAAAATTGGGTTTCTAAGGAAGGATAATGTGCTAGATCACTTCTTCACAGCTACAGAAAATAGGGTGAACCTTTTCAATACCATGCTCTTGAGAAGAAAAATTTCCTCATAAATTAGCATTGACCGAGAAGTATACCATCGAAAAAGGGAAATCTCGGCATAGAATCATCTTGCCTTTGGCCCACCGTGAACCTATGGAGAGAGATGGAAAAAGGAAGCGCAAACGGGGGAAATAAACAGATGATTTTTATATTATTGGAATTGCATACTGACAGAAAGCCCTTCTGCGTATTTCTCTGCACTCGCTCAAAGGACATAGTGGTAGTTCTCGGTGGTTTGTTGCGCCAAGAACCCCAAGAAGATTGCAAAACAACCCCGCCGTATCACTCGCCTCATCTCAAGGAATTCCAGAGAAAGCTTAGAAAATACTAGCAGGCCTTAATAAACCCTTGGTTTCTTATATGATTTTTTACATTATCCTTTTTGCATTATTTGAGGAATAAAAAGAAGGGACTTTGATATGAGGCTAGGTAAAGGTATGTTTTTGGTGGTATTAGGGGGGGTTTTTTTAAAAGAAAGCTTTATTCTTGTGTATATTTGAATCGAAATTGGACCCGTATATACTAGAGCCATGGCTATTGACTAATATACATGAGGCCTAGTTTAAGGGAAGGAAGGGAAGGGAAGGGAAGGGAAGGGAAGGGAAGGGAAGGGAAGGGAAGGGAAGGGAAGGGAAGGGAAGGAAGGGAGTAGAAGGGAGTAGAAAAGAGTAGAAGGGATGGGTTTGATGTGAGTGCGATAAGAGCCATGACAGAAAAAAAATCAAGATTCCATGCTGTCACATAACGTTAGAGGCTTTGGGTTAGCTTTAGAAGATTATCGGTAACTCTAGAAGTTACGGGGGCCTAGCGGGTTGTTTGGGTGTGAGACGGATTGCTCTAGCCTTTAGAGATGTACAGTGCGGGGAAGATTCACCGGACATGTATTTCTCTAGTTATCACGGGAGTGTGGGGAGGAATGTGGGAATCTGTGGAGAATAGAGATAGGTGTGGGGATCCACTGAAGAATCAGGATGCTTTTATTATGCTTTAGTTATACACCTGACTGTACCGTTAGTTAGGCTAGAGAGACGAAAAAAAGAGGGAGATAATTGTAAACAACTCCGTTCTCTTTCTCAATCTTTCCTACAAAGTGCCCAAGTTCCGCATATGTTACCGCCCACGGCTGCGTTATCGGTCTCCCACCCTAATCTTAATGCATGAGAGCTGTGCTAGCAGAGTCAATGAGCAGGATAAGCAAATTTGGTTGAGACAAACGGTTCTAAACAACGAAAGGTTTGTGGCTGGAGAACCAAAAATGGTCTGTTGTATTGCTCTTGCTGTCTGAGTGATAAAAATTTGACCGCCGCCTAGGAATATGGATAAAGTTCCGAGGGGATGGTGGTCGTGTTGCTGTTCTTGCACTACTCCGAGCGGGTGATGGTCACAAAAGAAAGTTGCTGTGTGAGTAATTCCGAAACATTGTATTGTGGATAGTGGTTAGACACCAAAGCATTCCAAGGCAGAATGCAGAATTCGGGAACATGAGTTGGGACCTAGGCGGCAATATGTTGAGTCAGTGCATCCCTCCTCTGGCCCTTTTCGGGAGAACCTGCGACCAGCTTCTCCCGAATGGGGTAGCTTTCAGTTTGCTAGTTTGCTGGTGGGGTGTCTTGAAGGAGCATCTGGGAACGTATGATATATTCGCACTGGTCACGGTCCAGGTAAATCATCTTTTGTCACTCGGACTTTCGTTCATGTTTGGTATTGGAATTTTGAGATATGGCACCATAATTAGGCCAGTAACACGAGTTTGTAATACTTGCCAGACAAGCTTGTGGACTAGTCTTTGGAAGTCGAGTGCTATAGTTAATCAAGCAATTCTTCTATCTCTATTCGTTTCTTACTTGTCGTATTCTATTTGGGGATTCCAACATTCTTCACTCCCCCCATCTCTCAATGCAATATGAGAACCGAAGGAGTGAGGTGCTTCCAAGTCGAAGGAAACAGAGGAATATAGCTTATATAAGGATATCTGAGACTAGCGCGATTCTATAAGCATTACTGGAGTAAGGAAAGTGCTAAATTTGCAATCAAAATGTTATCCCGTTTAACTGGTGTGTGGGCTACGTATGTTATATTTTATTATTTTAAGACTATATTCTTAAACTGGGTGCTCTAAAGCCACCTTTGGGGCTACCCATACGATCTAGAAGCGCGGGAGCTAGGGTAGTTGGCTAAATGAGCAAGTCTCGATTTGAGAAGACCGGTGCGGGGCCCCTGTATTATATATGCCTCGAAGTGAACATATAGGGAACTTGATACAACAAAGGCATGGGGAAAGCAAAAAATAGTAAAACAGAGGAATAGATTGTGCTGCAGCAGCTGATAACAGAGCAAATTGCCAGAGGCCGCTTTGGCTTACAATAGGAAACAAAGGGCTAGGGGAACTGAGTTCTCTACCTTGAGCAGCACGTACCATGGATACACATTGTTGGGAAAGCATACCGAAAACAATTGAAATTATTCGGACTAACGCAAAGTCGCAAACCCTTCCACCACAGCAGGTATGCCTTGCGAATCCATGCGTTGTACCCCTCCCCTTCCAAAAGTCTAACCTATTCTTACTTCCCATCTTATCACACTTGGGTAGTCAGTATTCGGACCCCTATCCCTTCTCTTGCAATTTGTAATTAACCATCACCCTGTATTGCCATGCAGTTTGTGGATAAGTTTTTTCTTCCATCTTCCATCTCCCCCCTCCGATACCGCGTAGCTCATAACTATTTATGCAACGAAAGTGAGTATTCCGATTTCTTTACTATTAGCCCTGTAGGTACCGGATGAGTGTCGAGCTTTCTTGTAGCCTGTGAGTCATTCATGTTTGCCATGGTCTTTGTGGAGCATAATAGCTCTTTCTGGATGTAGGACTTCTTGGCCGTAGGCCAATGGCGGTTTGTCGTTATTCTGAAGAATTTGATCCCTTTGCAACAATTTAATCCTCCACACTCATAATATAGTGATCGATGCCCGATCCGTACAGTATATAGTTTGGTAGAATAATGTCACCAATGTGGTACCACGATGAATTTAGTATCTAAAAACTACACATCTCGAGAGTATTTTTCTGGTAATCACTAGGTTCATTTAGGATAAATTCACCAAGCCCCCGAACGACACAGTATAGTAGATGCGGCGCCTGTCAGGTGTTTGACCTACACAAGGTAGCAGCCGGGCAAGCTAACTCGATACCGCCTATCCCGTAGTACATCAGAGAGCTCCCGTTATCACATCCCTTGGAGTAATTTACGAGCTATCTAGGAATTAAAATTAAAATGAGGCGAAGAGAATAAGAACAATCATCGCCGCGATAGGGCTGACAGGCGCTCATCAAATGATGGGCGTGAACAGATCATGATCGAACTATGCTTGACTAGAGTGTGCACGATCACCTCAATCATAGGGGTATGAATGAGGGATCTGGGCGGCAGATGGTTTTTTGCTGCAGTTGCAATTGTACTCGGGGTCCGGAGGCAGCTAAATATATTGGTGGCTGGGGTAGCAACGCTATAGATCAGAAGTGGAGTGAATGTAATATAAGGATACTTGGCCAGTGTATAAGTGGTATAACTTCGTTCTCAGGTTTGTCCTTAACTTCCTCCTCCACCCCACCGTAACCAAGCTAAACTAACGGTAGCGACGGGCGTATAAGTGAAACATAAACAAACCATCCTAACCCCCTCATGGATCACCATACCTAACTCTGCTTCCCCACACATGTCCGCGTTCCTTCGCACACCCCCGTGAGAACAAAGGAAAGACGTGTTCAGGGACTCTTCTCCGTAAACAACTAAAGCTCTATGCCCATCCGGCATACTCCCGATTGATCCACAAGACTCCCGTATCCTCCAGAACCAACAAGCTTTAACAAATACACCATAATATCGACCTTTCTGGGCCACCTCCGGACAGGGCACCACAGACATCCGACTCGAGAAAGCTGCAGCAAGAATAAAATAAACCGTCTCTTGCCAGCAGCTGGTCCAGCCGGACAGAAGTGAACAGTAACTAACTCTAATTCCTATGTTCCTCGTATTGTGTGTTACTCTCTGTCGAGCAGTGGAGTTAAGCCTCGGCCGGCAACATTTCCTGCCTTTGATCCTTCACAGTTAAAACTGATATCTCGGAAAAAAGGGTATCAATCTTTGGTAGTATAGAGGTTAGTATTTCCGCCTGTCAGTCACTTCTGAACGCGGACGACCGGGGTTCGATTCCCCGCCAAAGAGTTTTTTTTTCTGTTCTTTAAGGGTTCGTCTTTTTTGCGGTGCTCGGAGTCCTACGTCCGGCGGGCGAAAGAGCGGACAAACTATACACCCTGGAGTCCTGTATGATGCGGGAACCTTAAACAACAAATTACTGTCCACCGCCGTCCTTTATATTATCCTACAAAAATATACTTTTTACTGTGGGACATCCTTTATCTCTTTACTCGGAACCCCAATTCCAATTATGGATCCGCTTGGTATGGGCTCCTTATATCTTGCTCCTCTTAATAAATGCCCCACAATCCTCTAGATTTGGGCTTATGGCTACTACCCCAACAACCCTCCCTTGGATTGCGGAATGGGCTTAAGGTTACTATTCTTTGAGGCGGCAAGTGGGAGCCGAAAATTTATTTCGGAGTGGATGGCATTTGCACAACCCGAACTTCCCGATTCCAATTCGGCCCATTCCTTTTATGGTTCCGGAAGCCTAGCCTCTACACCACTTTTAAGACCAAAATTGTGACAATTTTGGCTGCAACGACAAGCGTAACACCTAAGAATGTTGTTACCCTAGCTCCTCAATGATTGAACCCTAACTTATAAATGACTCTTTTAACTTGTAATCGTAAAAATAATATAATCTTAACATCCTATCACTGCTTCAATTATATGCTTGCTATTATTTCCTGAATCGCTCTACCCTACCTTCTATCTTACTGCTTTTTAGTTCATAATTTCTTAATTAATTCATTGTAATACCATCATGGCATAATCTGATGCCGTATAAGTTATACTGTTTTGTAGGTTTACATGTTGGAGTTGTAGGTTTAGGAAGTGAGGGCGACATCTTTTTGAAGTGTTATACTTGGCATCGCAACCAAGATTGTCACAATTTTGGTCTTAAAAGTGGTGTGGAGGCTAGGCTTCCGGAACCATACTAGTCTCCGAAATATCATAGGTACGGGCGAATCTGAAATCACGATTCATCACTCGTGTTGTCTCCCGTTGCCCTTCCCCGCCCCCCGCTGTCCTACATTGCCCCCAGACGCCTCAGACCATTACCTGTCGTCTTACACATACTTATGTACCGGAGAAAACCGGTACCCCCCCACGGCGTCCGAGTGAGTGCCGGTCGCCGTGAGATCACTAAACTGGGCAATATTTTTTGGCCTCCATCTCCAAGAATAGGAGATCACAGATCGACTCTACGCTATGGTTTGGGGACGGGGTCATCAGGGGTGCCCACATGATATGCCTATAGGGAGCCTATCATAATAATGCGCGAAAGTCAGAGCAACGCATTAACAGGGGGCGGGAGTTTCGCTGAGCACAAAGGGTAGCGGGGGATCCCTAGAGCAAAGCAGTGCAAAACAATACCCTCGTGCGAGGAAAGTGTAGCTACTGTGTGAATTGCTTAAAGGCTCTGGAGCGCTCTGCCGTCGCCGACATACTGGTTGGCGGTTTTGGTGGCCGTGGTAGTTGTGCTGCTTGTGCGGTCGAAGTTAGCCCTTTCTTTTTGCATTTTTACATCTTACTCTTTTCGGAGGTGGTGTTACTGGTACGGTAGTTTAATGCTACAAGAATGCTTTTTGGCGTAAAACGGGGTTTGCGTTGTGCTTAAGTTAGCCACACTTTAAAGCTCTGAAAAGGTGAGCGCTTTAGGTCCACCGTATTATGTATTCCTTGGGGCTGGGGTTAGAAATTGATCATCATTATGAAAGTTAAACAATTATATTAATACCGGGGGAATAAACATTGAATAATCAATAATCATATTGGTATGGTGTCGGACAATAAAACCAGCCCACCATGTAATTTTGTTGGAGAATCTTCCCATGCTAAGTTACCAACAATCAAGAAAAGATTCGGAAAAATAATTCTTCTGGTAGTTTTGTAAAGAAACCCCTTTCAGAGGCTTTGGTGGTTTTGTTTTGGCTTTAGTTTTGCTGGTGTACAGTACAGTACTGTACTCAAAGGGGGTATTTACAATAGTGTTACAGCAGACTATTTGATAAGGTTGTGTAACAACTTCAATTTTTACTCAAACCACAACTATGTTTAGTATGATCTCAGTCGAAATCTAAGACGATATACTGGTTCTAATTTGCAATTTAAATAATTCTACCAGAGGAAATCCTATTTTACCTTTTCAATAAGAGGCTATTACCAATTTGGGAATTTTGGATCAAGTTGGCTACGAGGGCTGGCTTTGATTGACCGGCACCATACTGTAAGAACAATATCCGGAGTTTCGGGAATTGCTGTATGAGAAGAGGCAAAGAACAGAAGAGAAAAAAGATACAGACAAATTCTGTCGAGGTTGTGGAAACACAGTCCTTTAGCTGTTCACACGAAATTCGAAATTGATAGTTCGGAAGGCCGATACTGTCGACTCTACGGTTCGATGCCCCCCCGATTCGATGATCAGATCATGTACATGAAAAGGAGAGAAGGAAAAAAGTCCCTTAAGTTATATAATCGTGCCAAGGTTGTGGTGATACCACAACCTCAGCACGAGTACAGGAAAAACCAAAAAATTCTCCCCACAAAAAAGACTTTTCACACAACCACCCATATAAAACCCCACCAATCCGGAAAAGAAATCCCACAGACCTGGTTTTCTACCTCCACAGTACAGAAAGAATAAAAAAGAGAACTGAAAACCCTAACACCAGCTACTCAGTACAGCTATCCTCGGAGGTCACCGCGCCCAAACTTGGGCACACCTACTCATCTACTCCCTGCTACTGCTCTCCACCAAATGGTGGCACCCACATTACCCCATCCTCAGAATCCACCGTCACGGCGGTACCTCTTGCCCCATGGCCAGCACCGTAGTTGCTGGTGTCCACGGCGGCTGTCCCCGGGTTGTGTAAAGCACGATCGCGCCGGAGGGGGGCTCTCTCGTTCACAATAAGGAGGACGCAGCCTCCAACAGGACCTATGAGGTCCTTGGCCACGGGCCGACGCGTTTTCATAAGCTCTGGAGGAATTGAGAGCCAGGTTAACAACCCAGACACAGTAAGATTTTCAAATATGGGACAGCAAACCAGCAATCTTCCTTCTCACACTGAGTCCTTGGCAGAGGTGGGAGAGGGATACGGGTTTGTGGCCGAGGGAGAGTTAGGAATGGGGTGTTTGATGAGCAGTGATGGGGTTATGGAGTACTGACTTCGGGTTCGCCAAAGAGTTGGGAGAGCCGGAAGCATGGGGGCTGTAAGCAGCGGGGGTCTTTGTGAAGTGTGTCTTTTCTTTTGCAGGCGGGGGTCTGCAAGGGAGTGGGATACCCGCGTGGAGAAGTATCCATTGGTGTAGCAATCAATGGAAGGATAACAAGACAATCTTGCTGCGTTTTATATACTCGGCTTTTCCGCTTGGTTAGTTAGTTGAGAGATAGCACGAATGAGAACAGACATCCCTACCCATCCCCCCCTCTAATTGTACCCTATTTATCGGAGTTTTCTTCTAGTTGTGTTTATTTTTGTGACTATTGTAGCGGTTGTCGTCTCGTTTAAGACTTTTGGCTTGCCATTACATGTCGCCCGGTATGGCTACCGTTTATGGAAAGGTGAGTACGAGTAACGCAGCAACCCGGTTTTGCGCTCCTACAAGCAGTGTTCTCGGCGGGAGGGGTGCTGGTTAGTGATGATCGAGAAGACCCCATGATCGAATGATCGATGAAATAGGGGGACCCAGATCAAGTGATCGATCGTGGCCACTACTAGAGCATCGTCGAATATGGTCGATTATCGTCTATCGTGTGCTTGAGTAAGTCGATTTCGTGTATATCAGGGATAAAATATTTATTCGATTTGGATTGTGAGTATTTACGCTCATGCTACAACAGGAATAGAAGCTCCCTACTTTATCCGCCACGGAGAGTATTAACGAGATCTGTGGCCGATCCAGAGTTATTGGCGCCATATTATTCATAGCTGCGACAAAGCGGAAACAACGGAAAGGTAGACATTGATAAAATCTGTTTTAGAGATAGCAGTTCGTCGAAGAACCAACAGTGCAAAGTCTAGCATAAAGAAATGTTACCTAGTGAGCGGGGAAGACGCCTTCAGTTCATCTCACCACCTGTCACGAAAATTAGTAGAGTAATCGGCCATGATTGTGGATGCTCCAGTATACTCGGTTCTCATTGAGCATGACGGAGCAGTACTCATGATCGAGGGAATCGATTAGATCATAAGGGTTCTGGTCGATCATGATCTGATCGAGGGACCCATATGACCGTATCCATCACTAACTACAGCTCATAGTCCGGTTCTTCGGGGGAGTTAGTACGGACTACGCTCGCAAAAGTAAAGACCATATATAGTACAGGAGCTTAGACCTCCGGTGCGGTCCTAACTATATATAATGCACCTCCTAACGAATTATCATAACATCATGAGACATCACTCGTTTAGTCACTACCGTCCATTGTTGGAAGATGGAGATATTGTATAGAAAAGGTTCGCAGAGAAAAAAAAGGTAAAAAATATTGTGCTCGAAAATAAACTGTGTTCATTCCTTCCGCCTCACAGATGCCGCACATCCTTCTCGTTCTTATACTAAATATCTGATGATCACACAATGACCCTTATATCCCAAACCACCACACTCGGTCCGAATAAGCACATCGGCAACTCCTGCGCTGCTCGGCCCAAATCCCTCGATCCATCCTTTCTGCTAGTATCCTTGGCTCATTTAAATCCTCCTCCTTCCCGTATCAGGAAGCAATCCAGGTATGCTCAGTCCATGAAGTAGAGAATTTAGTAGGAGTTTCCCTGAGGAGTTTTGTATATGATAGAGTGAGAGTGAATAACCACTGATTTTCTTAGTTCTCTTTTCCACCCATAAAAAAGTGGATATAGCTATATACTATGAAAAACCCAGCCCCACAGATATTTGTAGATCTGGTGGCTTTATCCCTTTCTTTCCAAACCACTCCTCACATGAATCCTAAATCCACCACGCTTCTCACACGAGGTTATCAGGAAGCCTCTGACAACTCCCACCACATTACAACAGTCCCAAACCGCCACTAACGGTCCCCGAACCTCCTCTGCCGTCCGGTCGCGTCCAGAGCTCTTAGTAGTCCCAGGCAGTTAGAAACATCGTGTAGCGATGAAAACGATTAGATCATGATCGAGTTTCGCCCTACTCGAGTGTGCACGGTCCCCACAATAATAGGGGTCACTCGGTCATAGGGGGATAACACTTCAGTGGGTGATGGATTAATAATCCATTTTGAGAGCGGTGATGAAAATACAGGGAAAATTGTTAATAATAAGTTTTGTAGTACCAAATAGGAGAATTATTTTAATAATCGAACTAGCAGCGGGAAACAAGAATTACCTATCAAACAGCTACCTATGTGAAGCGTTTGATCAGTCGTGAGACTATGAATGACGGATCTAGGTGACCTTACGGTTTTTCGCTACAATTGCAATTGTACCTGTGGCTTGGGCACAGCTGAATAGACAACACCGACTTTTCTTGCTCACCTCCGGACAGGGCACTACAGACATCCGACTCGAGAAAGCTGCAACAAAAATACAATAAGCCGTCTCTTGGCAACAGCTGGTCTAGCCATGGGGAAGCGAGCTGTAATTAGGTCTAATTCTCATGTTCCTTGTATTGTGTGTTCCTGTGGGCCGAGCAGCAGGGTTAAGCCTCGATTGGACAACATTTCCTGCCCTATGCTTTACTCCTTGACAGTTAAAGCTGACCTCTCAGAGAGAGAGGTATCCATCTTTGGTAGTATAGTGGTTAGTATTTCCGCCTGTCAGTTACCTCTGAGCGCGGACGACCGGGGTTCAATTCCCCGCCAAAGAGTTTTTTTTGTTTTTTAAGCATTGTCCCAAACCCCCTACGTCCGGCGGGCCAAAGGGTGGACAAACTATACACACCAGAGTGCTGGATGAAGGAACATCAGATAACTTAATTATAGTTCACCACTGTCATTTATTTCTTCACTCGGAATGAGCATTCCAATTATGGACCCACTTAGTATGGGCTCCCATATCTTGCTCCTCTCAATAAATGCTTCGCCGCCGTCCAGAGTTGGGGCCATAGCTACTACCCTAATAACCCTCCCTTGGATTGAGGAATGCGCTCAAAAGTTTCCATTCTTTGGGGAGACCGATAAGAGCCGAAAACTCATTCCGGAGTGGATGGCATATGCACAACCCAAACTTCCCGATCCCAACTCGGTTCATTCTTTCCACTAATCTCCAAAATAGATACAGGCGGGGCTGAAATCACGAATCATCACTCGTGTCGTCCCATTACCCCTCGCCGCCCCCCGCTGTACTGCATCGTCCCCGGGCGTCTCAGGCTGTCATTTATCGTTTTATACATACCCTTGCAAACCAGTGCCCCCCGCATTAGGGCGTACCGTCTGAGCGAATGGAGGCCGTCCTGAAATATCACTGGGTCCTCCGATTTCTTTTGGTCTCCATCTCGGAGAATAGGAGGTCGAAGATTGACTCTACGCTATGGTTTGGGGACGGGGTCATCGAGGCTGCCCACGTGATATACCTATAGGGAACCTATCATATTAATGCGCGAAAGTTAGATCAGCGCATTAACAGGGAGCGAGGGTTTGCTGAGCTCAAAGGGGCAGCGAAGGGTCCCTAGAGCGAGGGAGTGTAAAAACAAGCTTCGTGCGAGGGAATTATGTAGCTACTATGTGTGTAGCTCAAAGACTCTAGAGCGCTCTGCCGTTATTGGCGCTTGGGTGTGGCGGTTGTGGTAGCCGTGGTGGTTGTACTGCTTGTGGAGCCAAAGCTGGGCTTTTCTTTTTTTTCGAATCTTTCACGCCTCATTCTTTTTGGGACAATGGTGTTACTAATACAGTAGTTTAATGCCGCAAGAATACATTTCGACATAAAACAAGATTTGCATTGCGCTTAACCACACTTTAGAGCTCTGACAAGGTAAGGGCGGGGGCACTACGTCCGCCGTATTGCACATTCCTTGAGGTTGAGGTTAGGGATTGATCATCATCATAAAAACTGAATAGTCGTGTTGATGCAGGATAAATAAACATTGAGTAATTATACTGCCACAGGAAGAATAGAAAAATAACGATAAAGGAACAAAAAAGAGAAAAAGAGAAAACAGAAAAGTCTAACACCAACTACTCAGTACAGCCATCCTAGGAGATCACTACTCCACGACTGGTGCTAGTATCTCCGGCTGTCTAGTCCGCCCCCCCGTTGGGATAAGACGGGACTGAAGGCAACTCATAGTCTGTCTCTGTGGGGGCGCTGGGACGGACTGCGCCCGAGAAAGTGAAGACATGTAGGACCGTAGTCCTAGAGCTTGGACCTCCGGTACTGGTCCCAATTAAAATCATGCACCTCCCAGCAAATCATTATGGCATCACAAGACACCACCCAGTTCGTCCTCCACCGTCCCCAACCGTCCCCCACCGCCCGACCGCCCTCCATCATCCCCCGCCGTTCCCCCCTGCCCTGAACACACATGTTTTACCCTGTAAGGCTAGCCATCCAGCCCAGGGTTCTTTGCAGTCCCCCCGCGGGGCTCCCCCTGCCCCCCATCCCTTGGGAACACCGACCGGGGCACACCTATCCACCTACCGCCTCCGCCCTCAACCGTCACAGTAGTACCACCCGTCCCGGAGGATTGCCCAGTTCTGGTCGGTCTGCTGCTGGAAACTGGCCTCTAGTGGCTGAGATCTACAGCAACTATCTCGGCGGGCTTGAAGCGCGATCGCGGTGGAGGAGGGCTCGCTCGTTCATGATCAGGCGAACGGAGACTCCAATAGGTCCAACAGGTTTTAAGAAACTCTAGAGGGATTAAAAACCAAGTTCAACCCAAACACCGTAAGACCTCGAAATAGGTGGTAACAAACCAGCAATTTCTTCTTTCATACTGGGCTGTTTACAGGGGTAGGATAGAGATACGGGCTGTTGGTCGAGAGAGGGGCAGGAACGGGGTGTTTGATGTGTAGTGATGGGGTTACAGAACACTAATTTCGGTTCAGAGAGGGATCCGAAGGCGGTCGGTAATTTTTTTTTTGTTTATGAGGACGAAAGTGGATGATGGTATGTGTGCTTCACGAAAGCAAAGGTGAATGATAGTAGGTGCATTTATAAGAATAGGAGTTTTTGTGAAAATGGTTCGGACGGTGGTTGATAATACAGGATATCAGTTTGCAATAACGAAGGTGGTTGATATAGATGTTTGCAATAATACAAGTGCCCAACATTGGTTTAAATACTCAGTCTCTCCCGTACCATTTGTTGAAAGTGGCTGGAGCTTCTCAACGTGCTCAAGGGAGCCTTTATTGTTTGGATTAAGCATGAAGGCTGTGGGCCACGGGACTCTTTGTGAACATGCCTTTTCTTTTAGCTAAGGAGTCTGCTATGGAGCTGGAGGCATCCATTGAGAATTGCCCATGGGTGTGGCGATCAATGGAAGGATAGCAGGGCGATTTTGTTTTGTTTCACATGCTCCTGTCTTTTCCGCTTGATTAGTTAGTTGAGAGATAGCGCGAATGAGGACAAACATCCCTACTCACCCCGTCAAGCTGCACCTTACGATTGGAATTGTCTTCTAGTTGTGTTCATTGCCGTGACTATGTTCGCGGTCGTTCTCTCGTTTAACACATTTCGCCTGCAATTACAAGTCGGCCAGTATGAAGATTATCTATGGGAAGGCGCGTACCAATAACTCGGGAACCCGGTTTTACGCTCCTGCAAGCAGTGTTCCCGACGGTCCGGCGGAGAACTACCAAGAGCCCCGCACAGGACGAGAACGCACTTAGTGCTCTCCGTCTAGGGCAGTGATATCTCAGGACGGTCGCCGTCCGCCCGGGCGGCGATCCCTACAGGGTGAGCTTTCGGGGTTAGGTGTAAACCCGTAGATTTTGGTAAGAGACGAGGAAGATGAATGTAGGACGAGGGGGGGACGCCGGGGGGGGTGTAGAAAATAACGAAAGCAGAAGCAATGATCGGTATGGGGGATTTTGTGTGATGGGGTGGAGCGGGCGGAGTGGGCGAAGTGAGTGTTATGATGTTGGGTTAAGAGGTGAAGGGGCACAATATTGATCCTGCAAAGTGTGTAAAAAGAAAAGGAGGGACTTGAGCGAGAGGAAAGTAGAGGAAGGAAAGCTAATGCAAGGAAAGAACAAGAAAGAAGGAAAAGGAGTAGGAGAAAATTTTCCAAGGCCGCGGTGGCCAAACAGTACTGGAATTTCCCACAACAAGTGTGGTCATCTCCAACAAGTGGCAGCAGGTGACTGCATGTGTGATGATTCGTCCCTTCAGCCCGCCTTTGCTATTCCGGAGACTAGCAGAAGGAATGAACCGACTGGCTGAAATGAAAGGAGGTCTCCGTCCCCTTCGACCGATTCTTCTGTTTCTTGTAACCGGTACAGGTTACTGGTGTAAGGGTTTCAGGCATACAGATTGTTAAGGCTAAGGCTAAGCTAGAGAGGCCGGCAAGGTATTTGTTTAGGTTTATTGTTAGGCATCAGCTGATGCCTTGTTATTTGCTTTTGTTACAAGATTATGGGCTAGTTAAAGTGTATTTAAAGACTGCAATACTCCAGCACTTAGAGGAGCAGACATCAACTGAGATAGTCCAAAGATACTTAGTTGAGCAGTTACTTCAGTTCAGTTCGCATTCCCCAAACAGCTTGCAAGTCCGGGGCTATATAGTAATCGGTATCTCTTCATCAGTCTATAGAAGCCTCTCGCATCTATCTTACTTGAAGTCCCAATACTTTGGGATCTGAGTAGAGCTATCATTAACCCCTATCGATACACTTTCTGCCTGTGTCCTCAGCAATACTAGAGGAACACATTACACTAAATTCCAATCACACAGAGATACATGATCAACCCAAATATTTTATTACTAGCAAATACAACCCTGACTCCAAACTACAGGGAGGAGAAAACTTGCCACCTACCAGGATGTTCACCAGGCACATCGATTGAAAAATCTTTTGAAGTCGTAGCAGTAGCTAAACCACAGAGAACAATGGAGAATGTTGCAGTGGTAGAACACATACAGAGTCAAGATTACTATCCTCGATTGAACCGAGTTTAACACCTATACAGTCCCACATAGCGGTTCAGTGCATACTCGACAAGTTGTTAGGTTAACCAGGTTTATGGCTGGTTGGGTTGGGTTGAGCTTTTGTTAAGCCTGAACAAACCCATAAATATTTCTCTCTTCGAGTTAACCACGAGGATAGCAACTAAATAGTGCTTTGGTAGAATGAGGGGGGTTCTCGGCCTGTTAGGAAGGGCAAGGGTAGTATGGTAAACAACTTCGTTCTCCTCTGTGCTCCTCCGATATCCTATCTAAGTTGATGGTGGAAACCGGCATACAAGTAAATCATAATCAAAGTATCCTGCCAGTGATCCGGGGGCCTTCCATGGATCGGCAGGCCCCTCTCTGATTCTCCACACATGTTCACATTCCTCTGAATAGTCCTATGATATCAATGGAAAGACATGTCTAAACAATCCTCTCCACGAATTACAAAAGCTCTATACCAATCTGGCATTCCCCAATAATCCACAAGGCTCCACGTCATTTCCAAAACTACCAATAATCTTCCACGGTCGACCAGTAACCTCTAAGAAATTTAGATCTCTTCCTCACGAGCCATTACCCCCCTATATCAAGCATCGCACATCTTATGCAACCTCATCTTAGAGCCTGCATCTAAAATTCATAACAGCATAGCGTGTCCATGCTATGCTATTTGACTCAATTGAAAGTAGTCCCAGGGTATCACCGGCTCCATACTTAGCACTCCTTCGACAGGATTCCAAGTGCCACAGTCCGACTAATTATCCCTCTATCAGAAGTAAGTTTTGCATCTCTATCATACCGCGAAATCGCCAACTAATGCTCGAAGGAATAGGATCCAGGAAGTTTTCCAATGATAAGGTAAAGAAACAAAAAATCTCAGTTAATACAAGTACTCAAAAATAATATACAGAATAACCCATCGCGTTATTCAAGATAGGTCTCACTATCATACCGTCAAATTCTTTATCCTTCCACTCCAGCCAATCAAGGAATCTCATAATAGCGACTATACACAGCTATAGTACAAACAGTAATCTCGAGAGGTGAGTCCTAACCATCATCATCAGGACCAAGGGTCTGCGGTACACCAAGTCGGGCTATAATTTTATAAATTCCAGGTAAATCCGGCTAGATTCATAGGTGGCCAGTAAAGCTGGGCGGCGCCCAGGCAACTTCCAGGTCAAAGGCACCAGACACTCTAGTAACGACCATGGATGCCTCGGCAAAGCTGTCAGATCGACAAATCCCCTCACTGGCGATACTATTTAGGCAGTAGATCGTTTGAACTCGCGGGGGAACTAACCTTGCTGGGTACATTTGGGTTAGGCTACCTACAGAAGGATTCAGAAATAGCGTGTTATAAACTAGTCCTAGTTAAGAACAGATCCATCCCCCGCGAGGAAGCACAAGCTATCACTCAGAATCTCCCGGCTACGGGTGACCGAAGCCGGGCCAGGGATTTGATTTGATTTGATTTTCCCTTTGAGAACCCGCTTTCCTGCGTCGTCCCGGTCGTCCCCGGAATGCGTAGATATGCCCGGCCGTAGATAAAGCCGTGCGGACTAGCATCTTGGGTTCGCGGGTAACAAATGATAGTTGCTTGGAAAGATGGAAACGGAAACACGACGCCCTCCACGGAGGTTAAATCACTAGGCTTGCGTAATGGATCGGCTCCGGGCCCAGGACTTAATGTTTCAATGCTTTCTCTATTTTAGGAGGCAAGGTTTCCCAATGCAATTGTATCGGCTCAGGACTATAAACTAATGATTAGGTGAAACCGGAATTCGGGGAATGTTGGCGGATATAGGTATGGATGGAAAGAGGGGAATTTCCCTTCGCGTTAAAGCAGAAGTGCTGGTAGGTAATTGCTTCGGTAAATGCTGGCTAGCTATTATTCGATAAAGGGGGAAAAATACATCTCATTCACTCATCTTGTGAGCTCGATTATCCCGTCGCTCAGACTATTCCAAGTTCCCCCATAAGTTGGTTCACATAATAGCACTCGTATGGGAATCAAAAATATCCACGGCACGCAAATTCACGAGACTAAGAAATTTCGTTTTTTTAACCCTAACCGGCGATATACACATAATAGCGTAGTCCCCAACAACGGTAACCCACAGGGCAACTTAAAATTTGTTTGCATCTTGAAGCCCTTATAGATAGACTCCTCCTATGAGGTTTATGGATCCTGTAGGAATGGAGAATAATAATCGTATACTAAAATTTTGTGTCCAGTTGCGTCAAGTATCACTCGGAGCGGAGGTCTTTGTTTGAAGGTAAACTGGGGTGAATCGCCCCGGTTTCTCCCCACAGCCCCACAGGTAAGCGAGCCTCAAGCCCAACACACTTCCTAAGGTACTCGTATTAGGCATGAAGTACAAGTATCTGAAAACGAGACACCGTTGTTTTTCTGGTAGGGGGGTTGTGCAACACCAGCAGTATGCTCAGATACTCATTCCTGGACACAAGTTCCCCCCCACCTCATTAAGGCCGCGTCATGCTCCGTCAAGTGAATCACTGGATGACCCTCTACACATCACCGGAGAGAAAGTATAAATTTCAAAAGGCTCGAGAGCACCATTCGGGTCCAAGGTTAGTCAATCTTAGAATAGGGCACGCAACACCGAGGAGAGGTGAAACTCTATCATCCGGGGTCCAACAGAAAGCGGTCCACGACGGGGAGAGTGTCGCCGAGTCCCCGATATTCAGTTCCAGGGATTTCGGAGCGTAGATTACCGGCCCAGGGTCAGGTTTGACCTCGGTATTTCCCGCGAAGCCTGGTACTCGGAGTACTCGTACAAGCACCTGTGAAGCCACCAAAAGTGGAGACATTGAAAATTGTCGGGTGTTACTGTAGACCATGACAGCCCCAAGAAACGGCATCAACATGTAATACCCGTATAATAAATTTACGTATCGGCAGTATGATACTGCCTGCCGGGCGGAGTGGGGCCGAGAGAAGCCACAATCTTTAAAGCAGCAGGCTGCAACGAGAACACACACCAAAATTATAGCGAAATGACAGGTTGCTACCCGCCACTTTTAATTGTAAGATTCACATGATGGTGACACCGACTGTATATCGGCCGAGCCAAGTATGAGCCGGAGTTCAGCTATTACTGGACGGGAAAAATTGCCGAAACCCGTGTGGTTGAGAGGTCCGGCACATAAGGGAAAGAACAGCCTGTTGGTTTCGGTCCGGTGCTCTCAGTAGAAACCCGACTGTCCAAGTATGGCAGAGAACTGTTGTCGGGAAAGTGCAATGTGCTAGATAGAAACCATCACGAGAGGCTCAACCTGACAAGGAACAATACCCAATCAAAAAAGTATATGTTTTAGATAGTCTACTCGTACACACCGTAATCTTAAACAACCTTGATCTCTGTGACACGCACGGGATGCTAATTTAGGTTTATTCTTGCTCTCCAGGGTTCGAGCCACCCGAGTAATCGCGTACAAGTAAAAGCATTTTGGAAGCTCATTGCTTTTTGAAGGCGACCCAATGTTTGAAGATTGGACCTCTTCAGGAGCCCGATTGGCTATCTAGATCTCACAATTTTCACATGTCGGCCACGATCCCCTTTTTCCCCCCCTCCGCCTTGTACCGACCGCTCTTTTTCACTTCCCAAGCTCCGAACACCCCCGAGCCCACCACACCTCACCGCATCCAAAATAATACCGTGCGCTACGATACAAACGTCATAAACAGGGCTAGACACCTCTCACAGGTGGGTAGAATGCGTGTAAGATCCAACCCAAGACAAGAGATGCGGTAAATGCCTGCAAAAGTTCAAAGAAACGCATGAATTTCCTTTGTTGTCCAATATTGTATATTATATCCACCTCGCCAATAACTCTCACCATGCCCCACCGGGCTGGCATACGTTTTCTTTTGACGCGGGCGGGTAGTGCATCCTGGAGTATCCGGACAAACCAATCTCTCGCACCCGATGCGAAAGAAGAAACGAAAAACCACTCGATAGGGATAAGGCGTTCCCTGGATGCCCCCTCGGTGAGCACGGGATCGGTAGAGGTCCTCGGCACTTTATTCGACTGCGCTGTCGGTGAAGCCCTCCTCTTTTGAAGCGATCGCCGTGTCTCGGGAGTTTCGGGCTGCCTGATGTACGAGTAATGGACGTGTTTGGCGTTCCATAAAACACGCGGGGGCCGAGAAGCGACAACTAGATTCGAGATCGAGTGGATTCTGCTTCTAAAGTTGGGATCGTACGAGGGAGGGGCCCAGTACAGTAAGTTCGGGAAGTTCGGGAAGTTCCTCATGAATGGAATATCATATTTCCTGCCGGGGACGGTAACCATCATTCAGCTACCCCACTTTTCCAAGCCACAGTACTGGTATCGATAAAGTAAGTATCGCCACTAAAATTACGTGGACAGAGTTAAGAGAAAACGAGGCACCGTTCCACACCCGTACCACCTCTTTGCCCACACGCAGCTTATCTGGACCACCTCCTAAGGGCGACCGGGATCCAGTGGAAAAAGAGGTAGGGTAGGGGTAAGCTCTCACCGGCTTGTTTCGAATTCTTGATACGGTGTAATATACAACTCATCGGCTCTCACTCGAGTAATCGGAAAGTCGTGGCTCAATGGGATGGCGTTAACGGGTCGCCTCATAAATCCTAATTCATGAGCGCCCTTCAGCATTCCCGGTTCGGCATCCCTTCCAGAATATCTAGGAGGAAATTCCAGCGCCACCTTACCTACCGGTATGTGGGGAATTCTTGGCATCCAAGCATAAACCTCCCGCGCCCCCCATTGCATTGGGAGAAACCGCTGTCAAGTATCGCGGATATATGCCCCATTTCTGGACGGTGCATCGTGGTAATGCCCGACGAAAACTCCAATGAAGCACCGCTATGCCCTCGCGATGCACCGAATATATAATTCTTTTGCCACAAGTCAGTTATTCATCGTGTCTCACGTGCAACTATACTGCAGAAGATGTCAGAATCATAGGATCGCACAATGCCACTCCAACTTGTTCCTCGCATTCTTGGCGACTGCTTCCTTGCTTTTCCGGCCCAGTATTCCCATCCGCATTTACTGCCACGGGGGATCTGTAATGACAGCGCGAACGCCAGAGCTGGGTTAAGCGAAAGACTCCAGGGTTCCCATCTGTAACTGGATGTGGCACACATGCGGGTGTTCCTAGATTTCCCACGGCTCGTGATACTCGAGTATATAGAGCTGCCCAAGATTGGACGCCAAACCAAAGGGTTTATGTGAATGGAATAGACAACGTCATTTTAATCCGAGACGGCATGTGGAACCTATGCGAGTAATAGTTGATGCGTCAAGGTAATCTATCTCACGTTACTATTCATGGACATAATAGGGCATGCAGATTTCTCTTAATGTCTCACAAGGGACGAAATTGCCACTCCTCCCGAACAGCGCCTCATGCGTTCTAACAAGCTTGCCTTCTCCCACAAATTACTGCCAACCCAGGTATCCCAGTTGATACCCAATGTTTGAATCCCGATTGACGAAACAACCCGAGAGGTGCCGACTATCTATTACAAGCTCCAGCCTCATTGGTGTATCCTAGGGTTGCTGGAATATATTGTCTGTAGGGTATGGTACACGTCAGCCGATGGTTTATCAGAGCCTTCTGCGTTGAGATACAGACCGAATAGAGGTCAATTCTTGAATGAAAGGCCGCAGAGAGTATTTACACCGATCGCATCAGGCTCTGTCCACCCTGAGCAGCTAAGATGATCCGCAAGCTGTTGGGGCGTCGAGCGGATGACGCGAGGTTATCGGATTCTTAGGAGTTGGGCAGGCTGCACTCTAGTCCCTGTAAAATGGCTGCTATTGTCAGTAATAGAGACAGGAGATAAAGTAGGTCAAACTTAAATGCCGTGAGCCATTTGAGCGTAAACAGGGACAACCGCATTGGATCAGTGATGGCGAATTCCGTAGGATCTACTCCAAGGCACAACCCTTTGAAATTTGGTCATAGTTCATTAGAGTACAGGCTGTCCTCTAGTCATATGGGATTTCATTCTTATCCCCACTTTCAAAGGGAGTAAATAGAGAGAACTCACTAGGTTTAGAGAGACCCTCCTGCACAACACATGTGACCCCAGTAGAGTGGCAGAACCATCTCATCTCATATCATCGAGTTTGGGAAGGTCGTCGGTACTGGAATTTCTCAAAGTTCTCCCTTTTTTCCCGAACACAACTCCCCACAGCAAGTTTTTCTTTCAGCTAAGAACATGGCCTCTCTCAGCTACCCAGGTTTCGAGGGAGAAAAAACTCACGCTAAGCGATTGACAAACGAGTGATCTTTGAGAAAACCATAGTATATAATTTAGGTTTTAGATTTCTCCAACAGGAGGATTGCTGTAGGGCATAAATTCACACTCCTCAAACACACGGTTGACTCTTCCAAATAGCGTACAGGCCAAGTGCGCCATATTTGAGGAACCCTCAGGTTGAGAACATCTCCTCATGCCAGTGGCCGTTTTCAGTAGGCGATCTAGAATTCAAAATTGCCCTGTAAAGAAGTGCGTGGACCAAAAAGCGACTGAAAGTGTCGGTGAGAAACCAAAGCCAACTGTGGGCTGCACACACTCAGAACCCACGTCAAGAAGATGTAGGCAATCATGGGCTCAAGTATGCATTGTGAAGTAATCCTTTTCCATCGACACGCGGGTTAGTTTGCCAAAGTCTGGAGGAAGGCTCTGGTTTCTGGCAGAGTGCATAGCTTGGGGAAGGGGCACGAGAGGTCGAATCGCTTGCGGATCTCCTCATCGCTCGCCTTGCTTGTAGCGTCGGCCACCACTCCATGACCAGAAAAGTACGAGATTGCCAATGTTGTCTCTCCCCTGAAACCCGCTTTTTACTTTGGGTAGTCCATTGGCTCATTGTGCAATTACTCCTCTACTAAACTCTAGATCACCATTCATTACTCAGGAAGCTGCATCTGCATCAGGCTATCCGGAACCCGATATTTGGTTCCAGAGCTTCGGCAGTCACAGCAGTACGAAATCATTGCTTATTAGTTTCAGGGCTTCAGAGCCTTTTGCCCTGATTTTTCTACAACTCTGGCTGGTCGCGGTTGGGCTGCAACAACTTCTGACATGCTTCCCCTGCCGTGAAGATGTGTGGAAGGAGTTCTATGGAATATCGGCACTTGAGCACAGTCACATGGACCTTCCAGACCCCCAAACACTTACTAACATCCAGTTGCATCGAGTGTTGGGCCAATACTCATCCATAACCCTTCATTACCTCGCCACTCCCTGCCTTCTCATTATAGCATAGCACCGCGAATCCTAGTAGCACCCGGGGTATCCTCTCCCGGGAAACCGCAGGATATGCCTCTATTAGCATGTCCAGCTGTCCGAGGCGCCACTGGCGAGTGACCCAATATGATTTCCAATTCGACCCCGGATTGGCAGGCCCCGGTTTGGAGGTATCTTAGAACAATAAGGAGTTTCGCGTCGGATTTGTGATACCGGTGTTAGAGCTGGGCTAAGGTATATTACTTTTTGAAAGAGAGACTTACTCGCAACTTGATTCTCCGACGTTTGTAAAAACGACCGGTCTGCATACACCCGCGCCCGGTGGATGAACAAATAACATCAGTAGTAGCAAGCCACGAATGCCAAAGGTGTGACCAAGATGTACACTGGTAACAAGCTCCTATCCCTAAAGCGCTCTATGCAATCCCTCTTGAAGGCTGCGATGTGTTCTGTGATACTCGGAAGCTCCTGAGGCTACTAAATTACGGTAGACCCTTTAGGGACTCGCGCACCTTGCATTTCGAGTTTCCATAGGTCCTAGAGGAGGTGCATTGGTAGCATATGCGCACCGGCTGCTTTTACAGACGTCAGGGGATTCCGAGTAGATATTACAGCATGTCTTACTAGGCTCAGCACACATCCTCGTTCTCGCTTTGTAATTTTGTTTCAAAACCTGCAAGACATTCTACAGTAGCAGCCAGCAGGTTACTCGAGCAAAAGTACTGTATGATACAACAAATGTTCCCCGGCACAGGGTTCATCCGGAAATTCCCCACACAATCTGATTTTGTGATAATCCAGGAGCGCGAGCCCAACTCTACTCGAGTAATGATCCACCTTCCACCCCTCTACGAGTACGGTACCTCCCTACCCCCACATCCCGACCCGCCAACAATTTCCTTCGGGTTCCCGGCTCGCAAGACACCGTAAGTACCGGTACCCCTCAACAGGAAAGAAGAAAAAGGAAAGGAAAAAGGAAAAAAGGTGAGAGAGAAAAATAAGAAAAGAAGAGGAAAAAAAAAACCAATAACCATACCGTACGAGTACCCGTAAAATCTCATGAAATCCACCCTCTCCGGATTCTAAGTCAAAACTCCCGGGAAGGATTAGCGCTCTCCTGACACAGCACAAGATCCTCAACGGTGTTGGATCTCATTAACTTGTATTCGCGATTCTGTTTACGGTAACCTGTCAAGCTAAACCTATCCTAGGCCGACGGAGATAGTGGACTTCACACGTTCTACGGTAACCGAAATGTTGACAGCGCCCGCAACGCGATGCTAAGCAGGGGTACTTCATTCTAGCCGACCGACCGAACGGGCACTCGAGTAAACTACAAGCTGCTAGGGGAGATGTTTTTCGTACAAGTACGGTATCATACTGGCTCAAGATAGGGATTATTTCGCAAAGCTAACCTAAGTTGACCCCTCACTAACCTTATCGGGGACACTTGTACTCTTGCGAGAAGAACGATTTGATGGGAGCTAGAGATTTCAGCCAGCTCCCATCACCAAGTCGCCATCCAGGTGTCGCGGATCATCCACACAACCATGGCTCCCGTAAAACTACGGCAGGAAGCCCGGCGTGAATGTCACGGATATGTCCCGATAAACCTTAGTTGCCTACCACACAGCTTTTCTCACTATAAGGTCTGAAGCTCGATTCATTTAGTAATGTCCTTGAGATCGCATCAGGATTCCCCCACCCCCCGCGATTGCCTAGCTAATCCGCTCGAGAAACCGCCGTAGTGCTCTGAAGTGCGGTACTGTACCGGAAAGACAATCGCTTAACAACCATACTTGTGCGGTATTTAGCCCCCTCCCAGTGTTGGTCTGGGTGTTTGATTTTTTTTTTTAACACACCCAAAGATAAAGTTAATGCTCCTGCCCGCCCCGAGAGATTTCGGCCGAGTACCGTACGGCATTCTCGGTGCAACATTCGGGGGTGAACACGTGATTTGTATTCTCCGATTTGATCCCCAAAAACTGAGGATGTGATGGGCGGTGAGGGAGCACAAAGGCCGATGCGCCATACAAAGTGTGATTTATCCCTAGGAGTTATCCCTCCGCCAGCTTTTCATTTGACCGGAGCATATGTCACCCGCGAATTGGATCCCTTCGGATTCATACGTGTGTGTGTGGCCTTGCTCATTGAACCCTGCACGAGCAACCCTGCACGAGGAGATCAGGCAGCCGACTCTTTTGGGCTTTTCTTTGGTCGCCATTGGAATAAGCAACTGCTCTCTCTCACGCCGCTTCCATCCTGTAACAACCAAAACCCGGGGGACCTGATAGGTGCGGCTTTGTGTGGCCAAAGCTGTCGGGGTGATCCTTATTCGCTCTTAGGCTCTCCCTGATTCGTCTAGCGTATTTTTACGAATGGAAAGATCCGTCGTAACCCGGGCTGTACTTGACAATTCAGAACACATTGTGCGATGGCTGATCTGTAATTCCTCCGATGCCTCGGAAGTTTAGGACCAGCAGAGGCCTGAGCGTGCGGTGAGGAATGAGCTGCACTGTGGAGTGCCCCATGGCGATCGCCCAGGTCATACGCGATCACTCGAGAGAATCTGAGTGATTGCGCGTCCTCACAAGCTTGCGCGCCAAAGGGAAAGGGTTGAGTTTGACGGGGGTGAGTCGCGGCGCCACTTCGTTCAATGCATTGGCGAATACCAAGCCACCATATCACACCTTGTCACTCATTATTTTCCGATCGGAACAACGGTAGGATAACAAAATTCAGACTCTTACGCGCACCGACTCCGGACCCTTCCTACCAAGAAAAGAAAAAAAGGCCAAGAGATCGAGGCTATCGAAAGAATTATCTGATTGGAAATTCTGAACAGGAGAAAAAGAAAAAAAAAATCGTTCGATATATCGGTTTATTTTACTTTTTTTTCTTGGTTGTCCCTTACCAATCCGATATTATGCCGCTTTAACTGGATATCTGTGTTCCCGTGCAGGAGCGACGCCCACCGACAAGTTGCGGTTTCGAATTTAATAGGAAAGTTACCAAAATATCAATTTCGGTAACGCAAGCTTACTTCCTCCCCTCCAATCATCTCCCGTCCCTAGGGAGGGAGCAATACCGGCACGCCGGAAAGATTTTATGAGAGTCAAGACTATCCAAGCGCCTACAGTAGTGCTTCTCAACAGCCTATGGCGGTTTGGCGGAGCTTGTCCGAAAACTGGAGAACAGAAATTTCCCTACTGTCAGATATTGTTGGCGGGCCAGTCCCTGGGCGTTTCCGGGGGAAAAATTACTCACTATCCAGGGGGATTTAATCCCAACCCATTTTTTGAACTAACCCTTTTCATCGGTAATCACTCGGCCAACATCGATTGCTAGGAGGAGAGGAGAATGGTAGGATGCGGGGGGATGTTGTTTGAAGGCGAATAAGCTTAGCTACGCGATAAGTCGCATGGTAGCGTTATTGGTATACTGAAGTATAAGATTTTCATAAAGGTCACCTACCTCCAATGCCCGGACCTTGCTCAATGGGCGTGCGTCGGCGTTAGCTGAGACAATGACCGCCGAAGGGTGGGATAATCCACCAATAGTCTAGCGAAGCACATTCTTCATTCTTCCGCTGCGAAAGTACTAATTAAAGAGCCCCAGATAATGACTGCTGCTGGCTGATGTACAGTACAAGGGTTGCACGAGTAAAAACGTGGACTACAATGTGTCAAGTAGACGAGGTATGTAGAAGACAGCTGAATCAAAAGAAACTAAAGCCTTCTGACAGGGTAGGACCCGCCGGGGATGCGATGTTACTACATTACTAATGCTCCAATGCAGAAAAATTAAAATGAATAATACTGTACTATCCCCTTATTATTATCGAAAGTATTTTTTTAGCCAGGGGACCACAAAATACCAGAGCTCAGGTGGGAAAGTCTTCCGAGGGGTTTTAGAAGCTAATTCTACCCAAACACCCTTCCCTCCCACCATTGCCTCCTTATCCACCACTAAAACCTCATAGGGAGGGAGGGAGCGCCAGCATCGCACAACCGGTCACAAGTCTTAGTCTTTGTTTCTGGTTTTGGAGACGTTTCCGTTTGGAGTGAGAAGTTCGGAAAAGGGCTTGAGGAGCCCTTGAATTGGTCTTGGCCAGAATTGGATGGATTCCATTGGACAAAAGATATTGTTCCGAGTGCTTCGGCATGTGACAGGATGAGGGGAATAGTTTTCTTGAGGTTCTCCCTATCATGCCAGACTCTCCGAGCCAAAAGCCACCAGCCGGCGTATATAGGAAGCTTTCCAAATCACATGTCAAGTCACCGCTATGGAATCTAACTTCCTATATAGCTCATGGAATTGGTGTAAAGGGCCGAGGGATTCTATCCAGCTAGCCGGATATCCATCTCAACTGCTTCACCGGCTGATCGATGCTTTAGCTGGGATGATTTAGGGGGCTGCAAATAATAGATTTCCCCACTTCGGCAACATTCACTAAGTTACTCCTCCTCGACTGCAGCAGTCCCCGAAAGACGTTCTAGTGGACATTGCGGCGCAAAAGTAAGTGCCAGGTGGTTGAGAACGAGGCTGCACCCCGTTTCATAGTGTGCTCCTATTAACAGTGATACAGTTACGGGAAGTGGGTGTGGTACTCTACAGAGTAATTAATCCAATCACATCCATATTCAAATGATCCTCCTTGAGTACCC
>QLOI01000066.1:10062-37309 GCA_003313605.1 Tuber umbilicatum | reverse complement strand
CCCCCCTCTATATCCTGGTAGGATGCAGGTTTATAATGCTTGTAACTAGTTCACACAAACAGTACCCCGCTCAAAAGGAGAATGATATATTCCAGTACCGGAGATTTCATATGGAATGTTCCATAAATTCCTTTTTGAAAATTCTCCGCAAATAGAATTATATTATGTCCCCCCCCCCTGCACATGCACACACCTTTTCGGTATTTAAAATTCTAGATTAACGGTATCATGTTGCTACTCTAATGAGGGGAGCACTGCCAGCTGGGATCACAGGTGGTTCATTCCTTCCTTCTGCCTTCCCAACCCTAAAAGGTACTCTATGTGGTACGTTTTGGGCGCACACGGTTAACCCCCCCTGAACGCACATAGGTACCAGTGCTTAATCCTGCAACAACGTATCATACAAGTATAGCTTATCGGCAATCCTACTCCTATTGGGCAAATTGAGATAACGGGGCCGGGGGCTCCTCATGTTTTCGGTCACCTGGTATACCTCACTGAAGGATATGATCCTCGACGGATATCGATAGATATTGAAATTTCTGCGGGTCGTGTGATCTAGGCAGGCGGGGCGGTTATTCCCGGTTCGCGGGGCGAGCGTGAAGCAAAAAACAGGACTCTTCTCTTTGTTTGCCACGGTTCTGCTTCTAGAAAGGTAGGGAAAAGATGGTTGGATATCGGGGCTCGCGCTCTACTACTATTTTCTTGGTCTTCTTTTCTGAATCCATCACCCTGGTGAACCCCAAGCTTCGGCTGCATTATCACCGTACGGCTTCACTTGCTTCACATTTACTCACAACCGTTGGAGTGCATGGGTCCCGTCGGCGTCCAGGAAGTGGGATTCAGCGAGCGAATCGGGGGTGGGTACGTTGACTGCCGCTGTTATTGAGTTTTGTTGGAAATGCTGTACCACGCTGTTCACCTCCCCCCACCCCCCGGTCTTCGACGATAATCATTTGAAACAAACACCAATGATGTCTACCAATCGTGCCCTCCTAACCCGCATGGTCTCAGATCCCAGCTGGGAGTGATAAGTTGTGACTTGCGAGCTGCCCACAGTACCATACTAACTGAATGAACGTTGTGAGAACCGAAAAGGGGAAAAGCTGAGAAGAAAAAAAATTGTGCTAAATTCAACAATGTGATAGATTATGTGTTATGTGAGGCGAGCAGCAGGAACCTTCCTCCGGCAACGTTGCTCACTCACCTACCCTTAGAGTACTATCCTATATTTTCACTACCACCGCATTCTGTTGATGAATCCGTTCTGCCGGACAGGGAATGCCTGTCCATTTCTTTATCGGAAAAATTAACAATCGGTCACACCAGCTTATCCCGTTTACGGGACTTTGTTCACATCATGGCCTGAGGGGACCATTATCACGAATAATTATAATATTATATTCCTTTTTGGAGAGGTGGGGGGGGCCAACATATAGGAGTGTTTGATGGAACATTGTGGGTGAGGATCTCTGCATGCTCCTACCTCCCTCCCCCTTTTTTTCTCCGTTCCTTGTGTTGATTGAACTTGTTGTGGAAGCGTTCGCAATTCACTACACGGATACCCCGGATTCAGCCCTAGGTTTCCCCTATAACTCGCTTGGGGGGAACAAAGTAGACGCACTCTGCTGTGAGTAAAGTACGAGCTGGCTAGCTAGCGTCGCTTAATTTGCCGGAGAAATAGACTAGCTATTGCACTCACTCGCACGGTATTATGCTGTACGTGATGCTTGCTTGCTCGTACATGCTGCACTGTCTAACGGCTTTGGCCCGAAGAAAGATCAGCTCCGAGGGAGGGGAGGGGTAGGGGAGTGGAAAAAGCATTTTTTGATATCACAAAGCAGAGTTCAAAAAAATTCGAATTTTTTTTGTTCTATAGTTGATCGTTTTGGAATAAAGAGAAGAGGGCAGTTTAGACTTGAATACTACAAGTATTGTGCGTGGTTCTCCATATTATGGTTGTCGTTTCTTGAGTTTTTCCCCTTTCTCTCTCTTTTTTTTTTATGTAGCGTTCACGTACTGCATCGGTAACTAGAAAGCCCCAATCTGTGCTCGAGGTTTTGACTAACTTACCCTCTAACTCCTAAACGTTTGATGTAGGGCTTGACTTTGTACGGAGTCGGGCAGGCCGATTGGTGGAAACATCTGAGGATGTCAAAGCTGGAGGGGGGGTATAGTATTCAAAACCCCCGAACGCTAACCGCGGCATTCGAGCTAGCAAACATTAAAAACAAGAATAAAACTTTGAAGTTGCCACAACCGTAGTGTATTGGAGAAACACAATAATACCTCATGGAAGAAAGACATCTGTCCGGGGAAAAATATCATTAGCCGATCCCGAAAAGTCCCCAGGAGATCTCACTTGACCCCAGAATCGCCCTTGAATGTTCCCCCCAGAAAAAAAGCCGTTGAGAAGTGCTCACCGCACACCCCCGGGCAAACCCTGGCTAAACGCGAGGAAAGCGGGCTAAAGCTTGTATTTCTACGTTATTGTACAGTTTACTCTACATCACATCTCACAGATGCGGGGACAGCCCCATGTTCCAGCGGGTTTTTTCCTCCACCGGCGAGTATTCCTTTCATTCCTTTCCTTCATTCCTCCCTTCATTCCCTCCAGCGATCGTGTGGGGAATAAAACCGTTAGACCGCACTTTGCTCTCCCCCACCATACGGCACCATCTAAGGATTACAAACCCTTAGCAATGCGTCCAGGGGAAAGGCCAGCCGGCCAACCACAATTCATCCCAAGGTTAGTGCAGTACTCGCACTGCGCTATACCCCTTATAACGGGCGGTATATGCCCCGTATCTTAAGATTAAGCTCGTCGACGAGAGGGGTGGTGGTGGTTGTGGTGGTGGTCGTGGAAGGGGAGGAGGGAATTTTCCTGTACCGGTATCGAGTGACGCTTTGGAGGGGATCGCACTGTAGGGTAGGATACGGTACGGTTCAGTGTTCCTGAGTACATACAGCTTATCATACCATCCAACGGGACGGCTGTGAAATGGTGCACGCATTCGTCGGGACCGAAAAAAAAAAGGAATTATGATACTCAAATTTACCAACACCCGAGACGTGAGCCTCCAGTTGAGACAATGACAGCCTCGGTAGATGCGTCTTCATGCTGTCGCTAGACTATGTTTTGCTTGGTCTTGCTTACCACACACCCAGTCAGTTGTTTCGAATGAAAGGCAGAAATGAAAATGTAATGTTGCAGTCGGTCCAGGGTCCAACGTCGTTCCTTCTTCGGGCCTTCTCACGGTCTCTGCCCGGATTTCGCGGACGAGAGCTTGGTGGGCTCTACCCTTCGGGCTAGGGGTGCAGATGCTTCCCATGGATTAGCCCCGCCGAGCGTTCCGGGAGATCGAGGAGAGAGAGATTTACACCCGCTGAACCCTGAATTTCTGGGCGTTGCACTAATGACTCGAGGGTGAGAGTCTCTGATTTTCTTTCGCAAAACGAAAAAAAGAGCGAATGGAAGGGATGGAACCGGGAGCGAGTTATTGTTTCTATGATATGATACTTGTCGATCTATTAATATGCAGTATGATACCTCAAGTACTCGATGGAGAAGGTTCAACTCTACCCGGGCGGGATAACGAAATAGCACGGTACTTTTAATCCATCCCCCCAATAAATAAATTTTTTTATTAAATTTTTATTTTTATTTTCATTTTCCCCGTGACGCTGTGGAGAAATGGTTCGGCTCGGGCACGGCGACAGGAGAGCGACGGGTGACATGCAGAAATACGCTCCCATGTCGCAGAATGGTACTCGATTACTTGGGCAGGAACAGACACCAAAACCTTAACCAGGGGACGCGAACAATTGGTATCACAGATCAGATCATATTTGTTTTCTTTTTCCCTCCCCAACCGCTAAAAAAAACCCTCTCGTTCTCGCGATCACGCATCGTCACTCGACGCCGCCACAACGTCATCGGGTCCGACACCTCCCCGGAGCGAGCGAGTTTATTGCCCTCGATTACGGTAACTTACCGCCTCCTTCGAACGCGGTGTCTGGCAGGTGCGTGGTGTGCGCCCCCCCTGAGCTATTTATGATCAGAACGTACGACTAGCCGAATCGGGAAATCTCAGACTCCCCAAGAAAATGGTTGTGCGGTTGGATCACTTGTGGAGAATCGATTTTCCGGTCTCTTCTTTCTTCCCCCCAGTTTTTGGGAAGTCGAAGCCTATTGTTGCAGCGCCCTCGAGGAAACGGGACGAAGTCAAAAGTTTAAGCTTGGAGGTTGGAAATTGTGCGGAATGATTGGAAAAAAGGAAAAGAAAAAAAGGGGATTTGGAAAAATAAAATAATAATAAAAAAGTTGAGGTTAGCGCCTGCAGCCAATCATACATTTTTCCTTGAGACACCGAAAAAAAAAAGGCCCTGATATGAGATGAACCCCATCCTGGCCACACCCTGCTCGAGTACCCTGCCCAACCGGTTTGCCACATTACAGCAGACGATTCTTACCGTGTCCATGTCCATGAGAAGGTGAGCACC
Organism: Tuber umbilicatum; assembly: GCA_003313605.1. Lineage (NCBI taxonomy): Eukaryota > Fungi > Ascomycota > Pezizomycetes > Pezizales > Tuberaceae > Tuber > Tuber umbilicatum. The sequence goes on along the minus strand of QLOI01000066.1, from coordinate 32,806 downwards.
AACCTTCCTCCCCCCCCCCAGAGGAGGCCTTGTGTTACCACTATCTAGATCCGTCCTGGCTCTAGGTTTCTGGAAAGAAGGAAAAAGGAACGAAGATGCGAGAATCGTTTACCGCAGCGCGCTCGTGCGCCGTGGCCCAAAGTGTGGAGGATTAGTAGGGTAGTGGGAATAGGAATCAAAAGCACTTCTTGAACGCAACAAGAGCATGAGGGCGTAGAGGGACAGTTGAATCAGATCCGGTCAATCGTGGCTGTTACGATACGGCCCAACCTGTATCCTCCAAACAGTCACGGTCAGGGTGCTCCTTGTGTGCAAGAGGCACCAGCTTAGATTCAACGTCGACCGCTGCACTGCACCGTGTACCGTACTCGTACCGGTACGGGTATTAGAATCATTACAGTAGTTGTGCAGTATGTACCCCGAATTTTGCAAGGTGCTTTAAAAATTATAGCGCACTCTTAGCGCGTCGTACTAGTGCGATGCTCGCCCGACCGAGTTGGAGTCGGACACCCTCATAAATTAGTACCGGTAGTCGTCGCCTGACCAATAACGAGCCCTGTAGGGCAACACAACTAGACTAACCATCACATTCGATTCGGAAGGGGAAGCACTCCTCCACAATTAGTTCCAGTACTCGAGTACCGTACTAGTACGGTACATCACTAAACCATCGCATACCTGTATAACCTGGAATCTAGCAATCGAAATCATTGTTTCAATTATCGAGCATCCCCCTTTGGAGCTTCTGGTGAAATGTTTGACACTTTTGATGCATCGCAGTCCGAGGGAGAGCTTCTAAGGTTCTCACAAGTGCCCGTTCGTCCCCCACGCTCCACAACCTACTTTCCAGGTACGATGTACAGAACTGCATCACTCAACTCGGCGCTAGAGATGTCAATTTATTCGCCCAGCGACCGTGGTATCCTAAGTGTTGTGCTTGTGGAGAGGAGATATTACTGCGGAGTAAACTTTGGAAATACCCGTCACCCCGCTTACCCATGACCAACCTAGATAGCGGCGGTCAGGAAAAAACAATTCAGACCATGTGTCGGTCACCCCTCCACCCTCCCCCCAAAACAAAAAAAAAAATGCAAGCCATTGTTATGCAACACTTTGATCCTATCGGTGCTAGTTCTTTTCTACCGTACCGGTATCTGAACTCCCCTCCAGTAAGCTGTACTCGAGCAACCCAATCTGTGGCTTTAGATTCCCCCATTTTTCAATGTCAGATCTACCGCACGCTAGGAGGGGGTCGAGCGTTATGTGGCATTGGCTTGGCATCATGTGGTAAGAGTGGTGGGAGGCTCGAGAGCTTGGGATCGAGAGGGGGAGGGAAAGCAAGACAACCGACGGGGGGGGGTTGAAGCGACCGAGGGAAGTAAAAATGGCTACATACAAAGCGAACTGGATAGTGAGAAGGAAAAGGGTAAAAACAAAAGGAAACGAGGAAAGAGGGAAGGGGGGAAAAAAAACCATCTGTCGGGGGAGAGACCCGAATGGGATATACCCCAAACGGACCCTGAGCCTTTTTGCCCTTTTCTCTCCCTAATTATTATCTGTGGTTTTTGAGGTGAGGTTGCGTCGATTTTGGTGGTGATACTGCGCCCATGTTTTCAACCATTTTATGTGGGAGGTATGGGCGCTCGTACTACTCCTATGGAGGGAGTGTGGTCTGACCCAAGGCGATTAATACTCGTGCATCATGAAAGTATAATAGCTTTGATAATGCTATGGTACAGAAAGCTAATGCGAAAAAAAAAAAAAATAGCTGGACGCCTAGCAAGGCACAACAAGTATAAAGATAATTCATTAAGCAAGTTGGTCTTTCTCCCTCCACGGGGGTAAAAGATCTTCAACGGTTGCGCAGTTGTCCTTACAACCACCATCACCCCGGTTTCGGGAGCAAGTATCGCCTAGAAAATTCGTGCCATGCTGAAGCGACAGCTCACCGGAACGTGAACGATGCGTGCTCGGATAACGGAACAGCAACTAGAGCCAAGGAAAGGGAACGAAATGTCCGAATAATAGATCGTGACCCTCATCACACTCTCTCCAACCATTTAGTATTTCCTCTTGCCTTACTACGGAACCCTCTTACTACCGGAGCACGGAGGAAGACTCCCTCTCCCAAAGGGACCCGGATCCAACGGCTCAGGCTGGTTTCGGATTTCTCCTAATTCTAGAGTAAAACGATCATCGTGAAACGAGAACGCCTAGTGCACGTACTACCGCACGTTAGCTGTGCATATATTCGGGGTTCAGAAAGCGCGCACACCTATAAATACTGGGGAAGTGGCTGTATTATTATTTTGGGGCTTGCCTGTCATTCACGAGGGGTTGGACGAGTGAGTGAGTGAGTGAGTGAGTAGGTGGGGTGGTGGTTGTATTAATTTACGTGTTGTCATTTCCCACCTTTCCCTATTTATTCCTATTGATTCTGGGAAAGGGTTTGATACGGTAGTTAGGAAACGAGCAAGGAAGAAGAATTAGGGTTTTTCGAAAAAGAAGCGGAAGAGTTGGAGCGCCTTGGAGTAAATGATGGTGATCATAATTATTGTAATATCGAAAAGCGGAGGAAGAAGAGAGATTGGCGCTCCATCCTTCACATCCATCCAGGGCACGACGAGCGGTTGTGGAGAAGGGTGCAGAAACGGACACCCTGCCCTGGCCATGACCCTACCCCGGCCCTGGCCCAGTAGGGATGGTTTTCCAGGGCAAGCATCAGCTCAAAAACGTACGCTAGAGTCAGGGCCACTTTCTTGCCTGATGCCAATGTGTATCATAGATGTGAGAAGAGACTTGATCCCGATACGGGTAACTGCATAAACGCGAAATATCATAAACGCAATTTGCACAGCATTGTAGAAAATAGAGTGCTGAGGGATCGCGGATGGGTATCATAGCCTAGAGTTGGCAGCACGGTACCCTGCCTACAGACAGCTCTACCCCATCGTATTCGAAGGGGGCTACCGTACCATGTATGGCGGGGTAGGAACTTGTATAGCGCTGCAAAAATTGCTGCGGAAAGTGTATGAAGGTGGTAACGTTGTAAGTTAGGTCCTTCTATCACAGCCTTCACAGAACACGACTCCCCCTATGAATAGGGTAAAATTTTTGGAAAGGACCCTGAACCTGGTAGGCATCTGACGAATTCGTAGGATGAAGACGTATGAACGGTATGTACTACCGTCCCTTGCTAAAGAGAGTATGAGCATGTAGGGAAAGGAAGAGGGGAGAGGAGGCATCATTGATGCTGCATGGGTCAAGGAGGGTGGGTTGCGGCTAAAGGGGAAACCGTTTTCTTTTTATTTTCTTTTTATTTTCTCACATTTTTTCCCTCCATCCTTTCCTCTCTCCCCCGCTGGTGGTACTGTACTCGTAGAGTGGGATACTCAAGTACTCGAGTACAGTACTCGTACTTATTATCACCATGGATGAAGGTACCGGGTCTTGCCGTTTAATAGTTAATCCTTGCCGGTAATCCATCAGGCTTTTTCACTCTCTACTTTTTCTTTTCTTTTTCTCCTTTTTACCCCCCTCCTGGTATTTTGTATTTTCTTTTTTTTCCCTCCTTCTCGCCTTCCCCAATTGTGTTCCCTTTTTTCTTTTTTCTTTTCATAATTACTTTTTTTCTTTCTTTTTTTCTTCTGGGTATCCATTATCTTTGGTGTATGGTGAGAAGGGGTGACTTTTTTTTCCTTTCCCATACGGTTTCTGACGGGCTGCGGGGTTCTGTCGTACTGCTGGGAGTACTGTTGAGCACGGTTTCTCGAGTTGTCTACGAAGCACAGGAACGTGTGTGCTGGATGTAGCGGCAATGTGAGCCGGTTCGGGGTGGGTAAGGAAAGCCGAATTTCCGCGGGCAGAACGGGATGGGAGAGGGCTTGCTGTAACCCCCGGGGCGGGGATGTATGTGAGTTCGCTAAAGGACTAGGATACAGGTTTCTCCGGTTGGCCATTTACATGGGTTGCTGCATAGCATGGAAGGGCGAAGGAAGATTGAGAGAAGGTGCAAAGGGAGGGAGGGGGGGGGGGAGGCCGGCAGGCAATTACTTGTATATTATCAATGAGGAGGATCAAAGCACTCCCAGCGACCTACACTACTCTGCTCGTACTTAGTACCCTACCACTATCATCACACATTCGGACCCCCCCCTCCTTCCTTCACCCGCTGCCTTCTCTTTACACACACCCCTCCCAAAAACTAACCTTTCCAATTTTGGAGCTTCACCATGAACGCCGGCACTACCTAAACACTCTCCTGCGGCGAAAAGCTTTATAGACACCACTCGTCTCCCCACATGCCTTCCGCCTTCACATTTTCATCTTCAAGCGATCAGCCCTTATCCTCTATGTCGAGCTCCGCTTGAATAGTAAAGCCATTCAACCCCTCCCGCCTTCCCCACATTCAACGGGAACTGCAACGCGTTTACCCAAGAGAACAAGCCCTTTCTTCTCCTTCTTTCAATTGTTTCATTTTCCATTGCCTTGTTCGCGAAGATCAACGGTATTCCACTGGGGCCAATCCTTATTTCTTCTCTTCATCCTCTCTTTCTTCTCAATAATCTTTCCCCCCGTGATCGCCACTTCGAAACGATAATTAACTCAACAATTACCCCCTAACCCATCCAAGAGAATGGCAGACAGTCCTCAGCCTGGTGGAATCAAGAGGAGTTTTGATGATTCTGGTAGCTCGGCAGCCGATTGGCCCTCTCGCAAGGGTGGTAGGCCATCTTCAGGTTCTCCCGGTCGTTATGTTCTCCCTTCGATTCTGGATGGAAGTGGGCGGGTCCCAACGATATCCCGAAAGGTCAGGGCTTGCGCCGCCTGCAAGAAGCAGAAAATTCGCTGCGATTTCGAGGAAGGAGAATCGACTTGTGTGAGATGCAAGAAGATGAAATTGGAGTGCGTCGTCAATAGGAGTCTGCAGACTATCCTGGATGAAGATGTAGAGTACGTCATCCGTCATCATAACCCATCGTCGGGCGTGGATTTCCCCAAGAATATGAAAAGAGAGGAACACAAGAGAGATAGAAGAGGAGGGACGGGAGAGAGAGATCATGAGAAGCCATTTTGTTACTTTGGGAATAGTGAAGCTGATTGTGAACCGATAATAGGTGGAAGCGCCTTATGCGCGATGATACTACACAACTCCAACGTGCTGTTGAAGACCTACTACAGATCAACGGCATGCGCCCTTTGACGGCGTATTCATACACCATGGACTCCCCCGTTTCTTCTGCCGCCTCAACCACCGAGAGAGAGCGATATCCAACCTCCGAGAGGTACAACGACGGCAGATATGACCGGAGCATATCTGCGGCGGCATCGCACGTAAGGTATCCAGACCGTTATTTGGAAAAGGTCAAGGTGGAGGAGAATGACGGGCACTCTCTGGTTTCGAATCCCATGGGGTCGCTGTACGAGGTAACGAATCTTCAAGGTCCTAGAGGTAGCCTCCGCATTGGGCAACAGCACCCTTCCGAGTCGGACGGCGACTTTGTTTCCTCGGGGCTCATTACGCAGGCTGAGGCGGAGGCACTATTCACAATGTATGGCTCCCACTTTCAATAGTCCAATTTAACTTGGGATTTTCTCCCGTCAGAATTCAATACCAAACCTCTGCAAATGTAGCAAATATTTTGCCATGTAACCTGTATGTGAGAAGAAATGTTTCGACTCTTTCATACTACCTCAGCATGAAATTAAACAGGGAGGGGGAGAGACGGAGCGCAAGAGAAATATCTTGTAGGTCCTTATGGCCTGGGATACTCTGCTCCATAGCTTTGTTATTTCTTTTATTATTTTTCCTTGTTGCCGAGAATATTTTAACATCACGGTTTTTTCATTAATGCTGATTCCATTGCAGATTTAGGGATTCTCTCAACCACTATCTCTTTGACATCGCTCTGACGCATAACACTTTGGAGGCTGCTCGGGCCTCTTCATGCTTGTTAACCGCTGCGATATTTACCGTATCATCACTACATCTACCCCAACATCACCATCTTTTCCCAAAACTCTGTCGAGAATTCCTCCGCCTTGTTTCTTCATCCATGTTCGATCGTTACCACCAGATGGATGACATCCGCGCACTCTGCATCGGAGCCTTCTGGCTGACGGAGCTTTCGTGGAAACTGTCGGGTCATGCCGTTCGGATTGCAACCGAGATGGGAATCCACCAGTCTTTCCGAAAGGCGCTCGCAGGGTCACCCGAACATTTCGAACGCGCTCGGCTTTGGTATCTGCTGTATGTTTGTGACCACCATTTCTCAATCGCGTATGGGCGCCCCCCGGTCATCCACGATCATGAGCCCATGCGCAAGTACGAGTTGTACCTGCAGTCAAGCCTTGCTATTGAGGGCGACAACAGACTCATTTGTCAGGTCTCATTGTTTGTCGTCATGACTCGGATTTATAATTGTTTTGAGGGCGAGGCTGAGGGGGAGATTTCGGACGAGAGTTTATCGCAGTTGGCTGGATTCAACGAGCAGTTGGATAATTGGCGTAACACATGGCGTACCCGACTTCGTAGGTTTTCTGACCTCCGTATGCATAATCCCCCTCCCCCCGCCCCACAGTGTGATATTTCCTGCTGGCAGGGAGGTGGGATTTATGTTGTCCATAATGCTAATCAATATCCGATAGAAACAAACGCTTTTGTAGGCGATTATCCAACGAAGGGCGTTGATCTTCATTACCACTTTGCCAAACTCCAGCTCAATTCGTTATCATTGCGCGGGGCCTCGACTGCTACCATCAACAACTTGAGCTCTCTGAGAAAGGAGTACGCGAATATCGCTATAAACTCGGCAGCATCGGTACTCGCGGCCGTCTTAGATGAGCCATCAATCCGAGATTCGCTGATTGGCGTTCCATTATACATTGACACAATGATTGCTTTCGCAGCAGTTTTTCTGCTCAAGGTCACTGCCCGATGGAAAGGCGTTGGATTCTCCTCCCTCGCGCCGGCGCAGGTATGGACACAGGTCGGTATGGTGATCGAGCTATTGAAAGAGAAACAAGCCGGAGAACAGCATATCATCCACCAGGTTTCCGTAGGACTTGAAAAGATGCTGAATAAGTGCGTCGAATTTTCCGGTTCCAGCAGCCCTTTCGACGACTCCCGTTTCTGGGGCAACACCCTTCAATCCAACCACAATAGTCATTCCCCTGCTCAAATCCTTACACCCAGAAGCCTCCCACCGTACCATGAAGTCCCCGTGTACATGCAAGAGGGATACCCCCAGCAGCAGCAACACCAACACCAGCAGCAGCAGCAACAACCACCGCCCCCACAAGTCCCAGTCGATAGTTCCGGTCAACCGCTATATCCACAAGTACCAATATACGACGTTAGCAGCGCCGGTCCCAACGAGCCGCAGTACTTCCCAATCCACATGGGAACGTATGACTTCCTATCTCCACAACTACCGTACTAGAGCACTAGAGCACTAGATGACTTCCCTTGCTGCGTTCTCCGTTTTATGTATAGATTGGCGTCCTCCCTTTTTCGGCCTGTACTTGTACTTCCTATCGCCTACTCGGCATCTTTTGCACATAATCTGTATTAGAAATTTTGTATGGTTATCTGGCTGTCTTCGTGTTAGTATGTTTCCCTTATTGTAACTATATGTTGGGGAGGTAGTGGGCGGTGAGAGGGTTCGGCGGTGACTGGTAGGCGGGATTGTTTTTCAGGGAGTTGTGGAGCATGTCGTGTTATGTCGTTTTTGCCCATTTATGATTCTATCAGTCCTATGTCCAAACGAGGGGGGGCAAAAGATTTATCTCCTATATGTATTGCTCTTTTCCTTTCTTTTCCCTTAGCCACATACACATACCCATACCATCCTAGACAGACCCGAAGGCGGGCAAGCCACCGGCAGAATGGCATTTTTTTAGAGAAAAAAATAATTCTTGCCTTTTTTCTTTTCATTTCTCCCTCACTCTTCCTCTCAGCCTTCCCTTCTCTCCCTTTCGTACTTCACTTCCATCTTTTGTCAACCCCAATGTTGTACGTACATACGTATTGCAGCGCCAGAGCGCAAAGAAAACCGGGACCTCCGGCGGGGTTCCCGGATAAACCTCCTGTTGGAGCGTGCGTCCTCGCACACGAGGAATGCCGATGTTGCGGGCGATATATGCTGTGCCATGCCATTGCACGGCACTGTGTGCACGGGGATCCGCCCGGTCCGGGTCATGTCCTGGGCTTGTTGTAGTATCCGTAGTTTTGATACTAATTTTGGTACGAGAATTGATCCAGGGCTTGTTTGTTTGGGGGGTTGAAATGGCATTGATTTGCTTCTCTTTTTTTTTTATCTCTCCCGCCCGATCCCGAGTCGGTTGCTGTTATTTTGACTTGATTTTTGTTTTTGGTTTGGTTGGTCCTTCCTTCTCTTTCTCATTGTTCGCTCCTTCCCTCTCGATTGTAAGTTGTAACATTTGAAAAGAAAGAAAGAAAGGGTATCCCCACGAAGGAGAAAGTATCCACAGGAAGTGGGATAAATGGAAAAAAAGTAAGGCAGAATGGTAGCGGCCAGCTGGAGATTTATTTCGAGATCTCAGTTGCTGGGGGTGTTTACGGATTTTCCGAGTTGGCTAAAGTGTTAGGGTCTCGGGAGGACTAATAGTAAGCGATACTGTGAGCGCTGGGGTATAGTCCCGGTGCATCAACCGGTCTCTACCTTTTTCCAGCACGGTAACACGATCTCTGCCCTAAAATCCTACCCGGGATATCATATTACTTCGAACCTCGCTTCTCGTTGGTGCGGGGGGGAGTGAACGATAGTAGTAGTACCGCTATCGCGATCCGTTAGCCTTTTTTTTTCTCTCTTCTCTTATTTTTTTTTCCCTCACGCTCCCCATAAATCTCTGTTCCATTCTCCCTTCCTTTATAAATACTAAGAGACCCACTTTTCCGTTTCCTCGGTCGTTCTCCATGATGCCCAGTCCAGCCTCAACCTCGGTATGAAGTCCTGACCCCCCGCTAGCCAATAGCCGAGACTCCCCGAAACAGAAACCCTCCCCAAAAAAAAATAGAAACGGGAAAAATTAGGAGAGAGCGCAAGAACACTGCAGCATTGTGCGCACAATAACGTGAGCGCGATATCACGGATATCATAGGGATCCACAGCATTTCCCTTATTTCTCAACCACACACCTGGCACACTTGGGTTACTCCCCAGCATAGTAATCTTCAGGTAAGCGCTCCAGATATCTTCCAAACCTTCCCAACAGGAGCAGATCTGCGGAGCGCAGGTTTACCGTAGGGTTAGTAAAGACTTACTATACAGTACGAATTTATTGTACACGCCGGGGAGAAGCCCGACTGACTGAATGACTGACTGACAGGTGGCGAGCGAAGGTTTTGCAGTGGGGGAGAGGGAGGGCGGAATAGTGTAGCAATGGTATGTTATGGTATTTGAGTTAAAACGCCCATATGTAGTCTGCTTAAAGCAAATAAGTAAGGTGGTGGTCATGGGGCGTCACTCGGGCTCGCATGCGCGGTAGGGGAGAGGAGGATGCTCTGAGCGGTTGGGATGCCCCCCGTGCAATGCGATTGGTTCATCGCCGTCCGGATAAATGTTTCTCCAAGCCGAGCCAAGATCGCTGGCTCCCTGGTTCGCAGAGTTGTCCGTGTGTCTGTCTGTCTCGGGTCTTGGGGGCGGGGTGCGTGTGGAATGGGCTACCGGTACTAGTCGCACTTCTTGGAGGACGGTGATGTCCACGAGCTGGTGAGCGCAGAGTATTCGTGGTGCTTGAGGCGGGGTGCTCCGTTGGGGGTGGAAGCCCGAGGGGGGGTGGGCTTGCACGTTAGTCCTATCCCAACCAATATCTGGCTCGCTCGCTCACTCACTTACCGGTAGGATACCACGTTCTCCCACCCGACAACCCATGCGGCCAGCCCCATTTATTACCACACTCACATTTGCGAGGACTATTGGAATAGCGGAGCGGAAGTCGCCTATCATTCACCCCCACCCCCCAGGCACGTTACCTGTGCCGTGGAATTTATTTATATTGGGTCGGCCGCCCAAATTTCGACCATAGTTTCCCACAAAGATTTTCTTGCCCGCCACAACGGCCGAAGGGCAGAAGCATGCTGCAATTTCGACCGAGGAGGAGCGTCTGGCCGCTAGGAAATTGCTACCGCATGAGCGCATGTGTTGACGAGATTCAGGAATGTTGGCGTTTAGGTTTGTGGATCTGTTTTGACTCCTTTTTAACAAATTTTTAAAATTTTGTTCACCGGACCAGATTCTTTATTTCTTTCAACGATTAGCTGACGGGAGGGACAGGATTGGGGTCCGGTGTACAGTATAGTTCTCATGCCGCCTAGAGGTTAGGTGTGTCATTTGGGATAAGTTAGCATGGCGGAGATGTCTTTCCGTGTTCCCATCCCAACGGTAGGGGCCCGTCAAACAATATGGTCCTCTGGCCCGGTTATTGAGCGTGGTGTTGACGGTCGGAAGCCGCGAGCTACTGGCCATTCACCCTTCCGTCAAGTATTCAGATGTTGTTTGAGTAACCACTGCTCTGACTAACGCAAGATGCGGTTGTGGGGGGTAGCGCAAATTATTGTTCTCATTCCACAGTCCTACACCGTCACCACATATATGCTACAAGCGACGGTTGTTCTATTTCCACCGATATTGAGCGGCCCAATGGAGCAAGTGGCCGTACAGAACTCATACTGGAAAGCAAAGACCTTGTCCCGGTTTTTCTGTGGTAGTGCGGAACACATCTGTCATTCGGATTCCGGGGAGACGGAATCTCGGGTTACGACACTTCCACACGTGACAGAGGGATACCGGTCTTCGACGACGGCAAAGGATCTGTCGAATTCCGTTTTTACCGCTCCACTATCAGAACATTGGTGTCTCAGATCCGTGCGTGGAGTGGATAGAGGGGGTATATATGTGGTTCTGGCCTTTTACTCCCGACAAGTATTATATGTGGGTCCTGGATACTTGGTGTTACGATGAAGCACGGGACGTGGAAGATCCTTGTCGGATCGGGGTTGTTCCAAGAGGTTGAATTAAGCTCTGGTCGGTGCGGGGAGGGTGGGTCCTGGAGGTGATCCAATGGAACAAGGCGGCTAGGATTTGAGTGCTAGGCACCCCACATGTCTCGCTGCCACCAGGGTGACCACCCAACAACCTTGGCAGTATCCGGTGGATTGGGGCGTGCTATCCTTTGAATTGTCGTGGTTGGTGGACGGAGGTCGGATTTGCAGTGGAAATCGGGAGGGCCAGGGTCGGTGGGGGGGGGGACACTTGGGTTTAATGGCCTGTTCGGGTGGTACGGTACAGATGCTTGGTTTTATCAGTGGATTGAAGCCCTACCATTACACGCTAGGAGGGTTTGGGGGGTGGTTTCTCGAGGAGAGGTCTTGCTAGATGGACTGGTTGGATCTTGGAGAAGAAGCATTCGCCGGTCAGCGATCACACGGATAAGCGCCTCCCCACAGTCCGGTGACCATAACAACGATGTGGAGGCGATTCCCGATAAATACACCGGTCCGATCATTGGGATTAATACGGTATGAGTATTATCGGTGGATGAGTGGGCTTTTCTGGGAGGCAGGAAGTAAGGGGCTCGCGATCAGGGGGGGCTTGGACAGATATCCGGGCGGCAGTGTCGCATTCCAGAGTCGAACGTCTTTTACCCCGCAGCTTTTCCCTAAGCTTAAACGGTTCTAAGTGCTGTGGGGCCCTAAACTAGGTCCCTATCCGATTGGACGTTGAGATGTCGGATTCTGGTGGCACCGCCCCGTGCCGAAATGGCAAAACGCATTCTATGAGATATGGCTTTTGCTTCAGGATCACTTACCCCTCGAAAATTCATGCTTTGCGCTAATACGTCCGTCTCCGAATAGCTCGCTAGGAGCAAGTCTGTGAGCGAGCTCTGCTTTGGGTAGAGGTATCTTGTGGTGGATTTTTTTTTTTTCGGCCTCACGATTGTTTTAAGATGGTGGTCGGAGGTCGCGCAGCCGCTAACAGTACAAGTACAATACCCGATTATTCGCGAACTCTCCCACCGTCAGATATCCGCTCTGCGACTTGACAACCCAACCGGTTACTCCCCGTCCAATATCCCGCAGAGGGTCGCTATAGAGCGGAATCCCTGAACCCCCTCTACCCACCCCCAACAAAAGCATAGAAACCCCCTTCATAACCGTTTCCGCCTACATAGCATCAGCCTCCTCAACGAAATGCGCCAGCACCCCAACCATCGGAAAAAAAAAAAAATTCTTCGACGGTTCCCTTTCAATATACATAAATAGCGCGGTGGTTAAATGTACCAAACGAATTAGCCCCTCCGGCAAGCTCCAATTCACGTTCTCAGGGCGGGTTGCGGAAGAGCCCAGTCGGGGCAACACATTCATTGGACATCACTCGCTTGGGCTCCGGGGTTGAAAGCAGACATTATCGCGAATTCCACACCCCTTGCCGACACAATATCTTCGAGTGCGCTCTCGCTATTGCTCCCCACGAGCGTGCAAAACACCATTCCCCCGATAGACAACTACGCCTGGGGGGTCGGTCACACACTGGCCTCGACTCCTCCCCACTCTCAAGTCCTCATTATTGTGGTCTGATCCACCATGACGAGCGGGCGACTGGTTCACAAACGAACTCACACCCCATGCGGACCAAAGAGGGGGGGACCGCGGAAGCGCTTTGGCATCCGGGATCCCCGCGTAGTCACCGAACGATACAATGGTTTTTAGCGCACAGCAGGTCAGACGCGAAAGATTTATTTTTTTGTGGTGGAACACGCTTGCTTATGTTGGATTCCGGCTTTGTATGTGTGGGGGGTTGTTGTAGTTGCGGCGGCGATTATCGCTGGTATTTGTTGGAAGGGGTATATTGTATCGACCAGATAATTGTTTTCCGCGCGGGATTTAGTCTAGTGCTCCCGTTCTGTATGATAGCTCCCTTGCCCTCCCTCCGGTGCTCAAGGTCAATTTCTACTCTTCCTTTCCAATAGCGCAACAAAGTCTTTCCAATGCCCGGCAACATGGGCTCCTCACTGACTCCAGAACCACATTCGCTCTTACGCCTAGTCCCTACTGTTTGATAATCTAGCTTCTATCTACAATCTTACTACGGTTAATACCTAGCATAGTATAATAGAGCAAGGTGCATGTCTGTTCTAATGGGAGACCCGAAATTACTCCGGAAACACCCCCGGCATCTCGTGCGAAAGTCCGCAGGCTATTCGATATGATAGAGCGTCTTTGCATCTTCTGAACTGGCGACGCTGCAGCCCTTTCGTGCTAGTTCAGCCAGAAAGATTCCGGTATCAGCTGGAATAGATGACCTTCCTATAGACGTTTAGAGCACATTTTCTAAATCTCGGCAAGCCAACTATTTAAACCCATATGCCCAGAAAGAAAAAGGAAAAAAAGAAAAAAAATCGCCATCGAAAGCTTCACCAACGATTACTGCCAACTATCGCTCAATCCCTCATGCATAAAAACATCCTACTCAGCTACAGATGACCAGAGTTTAGATATCTACGGTACAGAAAGCCACACATAGCGGAGGTAAATACAGTATGAACCCAAGCCCCTTCCTACAGTACATCAATGCCGCGGTGCTATCCAGAAATTACGCCGGCCAAGCCCACCGCAGCGAGACGATCGTGTCCCGTTGAGATTCGGCCGGGCAAGCGGAAGCGTGATGGAACCCCCCCCCCCCCCCCGTTGGAAACCGGAGCGGCCCCCTGACTTGCTAGCTGGAGTGGTTGGCTCCGGGAACGGATCCTGTTACCACATGGACTTTTGCCGGTGACAATTTTTCGGATATCCGTAGTCGCACCAAGTTTGCTCTAGCTAAGCTAAGTAAATCTAGCCCCGCCCGACTGGATTTGGACTACGGCTGTGAAGCTTAAACCAAGCAGAGTGGTGATGAGGCTTAGGGGTCACTGGCTCCGTCTAGCGCCGTGATTCCCTAGTTTATCAGTAGAAATCGTCGTAGCTAATCTGGAATGTTCTTCGATTATGCACAGTAGTTATCTTCCTGTTGTATGTTAAGTGAATTAAATATTTATTATACCGTGCGGATATTAAAACAATCGGGAAACCGTGCACGGCTTGAAAGGCCCGTGATATTTTTGTCTCAAACGTTCGGTGCATATTTCATGGAGGGAGTCACAAATCTTGTGTTACCGAGCTCATGGAGTTCCCTCTATAGTTCCGTGGAACAGAACAATGCTCAAAAGTCCAGATAGATAGAACATTTAGAAAGCCGCCCGTCACATGACACTGCTCCCAGCTCTTGGAAGTCCAGTTATGCAAGAACTACATCCACCAACAGTTTTGCTCGCTAACCCTTCCCCTAGAAGCTGATCACGGCTACTAACACTCTATTCCCCTCACCGCACAGATTGGTTTTCTCGGTCTATAGTACCGTATCTTTTCCTATTCGTCATAGGTGATAACTCATTAGAAGCGTTCATAGCTGATCCATTAGTGGCGTTTGTTGAGAAAGTGTCTTCCCTTTTGGTTATCATGGCGGTTAATTCGGACGTTATCAGTCATCAGCAGCGTTGTCCCGATGTCGAGAGTTATCCATGTTTCGAGTATATAATGGACCGGGTGGAACCTAGGTAGGATTTTGAAAGCTTAGTTCCGTGAGAATCTGCTTCACTCCAGGAGGGATATTCACACAGTGGATGCCGTTCTGAGTCGAGTGATGTTTGATGACCTCGGCGGTGGTCAACCACTGCAGAGTCGTATGAACTCCGATTCATATCATACGACTCCAATGGTAATGACCTGAGTTCCCCCAAATAGCCTTGTAGGGGGTTTTTCAATTGAAGCGCAAGATAGGAGCAGTGATCATATTAACCCCTACGACCCTTTCTTGTGCACCCAAGTTTTATTAATTTCTTTTCTAATCTTCAACATGTTGCGATCGTAGTTGCTGTGCTTTTCAAAGGAAACTGTATGGGCAGTCTTAACCCTGTCCTTTATTGCTTTTCTGAAACTTTGACTATTGCGAGAAAATCTCCAGGTAGTACTTTATGTGATAATCATATTTACTGCTGGATTTGGAGAGAAAGGTTCCCATTTTCTGCCATGTTTCTTCGCTTGAAATTGAAAGCTAGGGTAGCCCTGTTCCTCAGACAGTGAATGCTGTTTCCCAGTTTATATAGATGCTCAAACCTCTCTCTATTCAGAGGCTTACTTATTGATGTTCCAGAATAAAAGACAGAATGATCAGGTACGTACAGTTCCTCCTATATCAAAAATATGACCAAGATTCCTACTATGCGAGGTGTAATTCTTCATGTGTAGCTTTGAATCAAAGTCACAGTTAGCGATGTAGAAAGTGCTTTGTACAGTACATCCCACCTAGCACATATTCTTATCAGCAGCTACGTTAACCAATTCTACGGGGCTGTGGGAAAAATACTCGAGTCCCTACTTCTCCATCTTGTTCATAAAATTCTGGCTCCCAACGACGTCCTGCTAAAGACTCCTATCCGACTGTTTTTTTCTCATCAGTGAACACTCTGAAATCGATGACCAATAATAATACCCTTACCTCCCCCGAATGTGCCGGTATCAGCCACATGTTGATGTCGACAGAATTCCATTTAACCAGTATATAGCCTATCGCAGACTGTTGTAAAGGCATCCAATTCCTTGTGAATCAGATAAAATATCAAGTAGGATGATGGGATTTTGGAGGTTGACGCAGCGAGGATTTGTAGAAGATAACCACCGATAGCTGCAGAAAGTATCTCCACCACAGGCATCGTATTTGGAATAGGAGTCACGGGGGGCATTGAAGCGGGGGTTAATGGCCATCCTTCCTTCGGGTGGGACACAAGCTCTATGTGCGGGAATCGGGCCCTCGGCATATTCGCGCTTGCTTCTAAGGGTTGATTTTGTTACGAATCCCCTACAGCGCTGCTATCTAGTTTCTGCTGGTCGAAAAGTCGCCCCCCGCCTTGCGCAGCTTTGCGTAGCCTTGCTATATTAGGCCAACGCCCAAGTATCGGGCCCCTGATCGCGCCACTTATCCGGCCCGTTCTACCCGGTAAGCTGGTAGAACTTAGAACCCGGAAGCTCGCCTGATGGGTGGGTGGTGCTTGGCGGACCCCGACGCCGAGGTGCTCTATCCTATCACCGTCGGGACCCTCGGTCCCTACATGGAGGTACGGTGTGAAAACGGTCCCAAGATTATCTCCGGAAACTCACCAAGCTCATTTCTTGGGCCACCAATAAGCGCCTAAGCCATCAGCCAACTCCCGCCACCACCGGCAGCTTCTTTTAACGAATAGGCTTATGGGCAGTGGATCTGAAACTTCAGAGTGATAGAGAGTGTATAAGAGTATGAATAAAAAGACTAGCAACGATGGCCGCAGGCAAATAGGCAGAGACAGACAGACACGATAGAGACAGAAAGTGCTATGAAAGCCGGAAGGAAAACATGAGCCCTTTATCCTCAGATCCGTTATCACATCCCGTTGTGTTTCGTCCTCTTCCACAGCTCTCCCGTATCCTCCTTGATGTGCTCGGGTATCCTGTTTCAATTCTCCCACTCTGACAAAACGAGCGAAGGAGTGTTTGGTTGCAAGATAAAACAAAACCAGGAGTAGTGCGTTCGAGCGTTCAGGGGAAACTGATGTTGGCTCCGATATATGGTGAACAGTCAAAACAACCCATCTCCAACAGCTTTCCCCCAGCGTAATGCCCTCAGCTCAATGATCTTTTTAGAGAAAACGCTTGAAATACCATCGATTCCGGGGGTAAACTTGTCAACTACCACATCACAATCTAAGTGAATTGGTTGGGTACGGATGGTGATTCCTCAGTGTTGACCACTCAATAGGAGAAAGCCACCCTTTCAACCAACTTGTGGGGATATTCCTTTCCTGCCCCTTCTATCATGGTCAGGGTGCCCGGATGGGGTTCCAAACTGGTTAGCCAAGTTTCCGGCCACGACCGGAGAGAGTTCTCGATATATCGACGTGTATCGGACCAATTCGGGGGGGTCCATGCCAGATATTCCGCCCGGGATCTCCCAACTTAATTCGGGACACCACCACCTCTGCAGAATTCCGCAGCATTTGTTCCACCGCTGCCGTCAGCCACGTTAGAACACCTTAGCTATCCAAAGGATATCAAAGCATGAGATTAAAGTAAAACAAAGGAAATGCGGGACACTCCCGAGAGAAAGGTTGGGGCTTGGAGAAGACAGTTTCCCCTGCTCGTCCCTATTTCTGCCAAACCTAGGTATTCTAAGCCTCGCTGACTGTTCTCATATCCGCCTCAGGGAGCGGCAGTGCCGAACGCGGCTATGCGGGTACTCACTCGGCATTGCGCGGGGCGCAACCATCGGTATATCCTTAGGACTTTGATGGCTGGACTGCGAAACCTCTCGAGTTCGGGCAAGGACCGCTCGCGCACACGGAGATCTGGACGGTATTCAAGCAGGAATTTTCCCCTGCCTTTCTTCTTTCCTTTCTTCCTCTGCCTTACTTTCTCTGTCCACCGCCAACACCGCCACCACCGCCAGCACTATCACCACAATTTCTACCAGCTCCACTATGATCACCGCCCACCTACCCCCTCCTATCATCCTCCCTCTTTCTCTTTACCCTCCATACTTTCCGACTTGATCTTTATTCCCTTCTCTTCCTTCCTTTATCCACCGTCACCACCGCCACCGCCATCAGCACCATCACCACCATTCTACCAGCCTCACTATCATAACCACCCATTATTCTCCTCTTCTCTCCCCTACCTCCAATCCTCTTCTACCCCCCCTCCTCTCCACCCGTGGACAAACACGAAGCGGAAAAAAAAAGCCGTTCCCATGCCTTGCCTTTTAGTCACTAGAAGACTCCACCAGCTTTCCATCTCACCATATCGGCACAGCAGAACAGCCATATATCATCTCCGGTAAGTTAAATCGCTCCCCGCGCCCAAAGCACCCCCGGTAAGGGTTTGCTTTACTTTGGCCCCGTGAGATTTATTCGGACGAAGGCCGAGCGGCTAACACCACTCTTCAGCAGAGTAATGGAAATCTTTACCATTCAGGAGAACTCCATGGACAAGCTTACACAACTTACATTGTGCAACGCAGTTCTTCCACGGGAGCAGGCCTCAGCGATTGAGGTTCGCAAAACTGTGAGTTTTACCTGTGCCCCCCGTGTGTCCTTCGGTTTGGTTAATCGGATTTGCGGATATCTTAAATTCCTCATTCGTGAAATTTGTGTACTAACTGATCTGGCTGAAATCGGTAGGTGTGGTGTGCTCCCCATTCCTAGGCCATTCCCTTCCTAGGAAGTGGTTGTGCCGCTTAATGGATGGGTGACCTTTTGAATCCTGGATCCGATCGAGGATCGGAGTAGGTGAGTGTACTCACCAGGGTCATGGTTAGAACTTTGACATTGCTAACCCGATCAACTACTAGAGCCCGGCGTTCTGGAGAAGCCTGTAAGACAGACGCCCTCGGGATGGACGTCGCCCTAACACGGTGCCACATCCCGGGGGTGTTTGTTGATCCGGATATATCCCTATTACTGGTGTCCCCTGGGTGGGGGGCCGGCACTCCACCGAGTGTCAGGCCACACCCAGGGGGCGTCATTTGGTGGACAGATATCATGCCCTCCTGGTGTGTGGCAACTGCTCCGGCAATTGCGGAATCCCGCCCTGGAGGACATGGACCCAACATCATTGTCCCGTTGTGGCTGCAGGGTAAGCCACACCCGGGGTGGAGGATCTCGACCCCAATATTGTTCCGGTGTGGCTGCCGGGTGAGCCACACCTGGCAGTGAGGGTCTCGACACCAATATTCCAGTGGTCCCGTTGTGGCTAGAAGGTAAGCCCCACGCTGGAGAGAAGATCTGGACCCCAACACCACCCTGTTGTGGCTGTAAGGTGAGTGGAATCGAGTGTATTTGAATTTCTCAGGTACTAGCTACTAACGAAGAAAAAAAAAAAAAAGAAAGAGATACAGTGGTCAGCACTCCCTCAATATCAGAATGGGGGTGCTTGCATCGATACCATTCAACTCAGCAGAACCCCGAGTCGATGCCAACCACTCTAGAGAGGTCAACCTGCAACTGATCCGAATAAATCCTTGTTGTAGTAACAAATGTAAGAAGAATCAAATGTACCCAAATTTCTTAGGTGATACCTGTTGACTGAGAAAAAAAGAAGTAATACTACATCAAATTTAGCAGCTTACAGGGTGGATGGCAGCTACTACAATTAAGGCAAGGCCACACCCTGGGAGGCCCGAAGTTAACCCTAACGCTGAGCAACCGTGGTCACAGAGGTAAGCAGAATCTAATGCATTCAAATTTCTCATGCGCTAAAAAAGAACAGAATACCATATTTCATCCTCAACCCCACCATGTGTTATCTGCAACATGAGATATGGGGTCCCAGTATCCAGCCTACAACTCTCAGTACCTCCTGAGGTGAAAGGTGTCTACCCCATCAGGCAATATTCCTGGTGGGATGTTGGCCCTACTGGAGATGCCCTCGGGGTGGATGGCGGTTAACCTGCCACATCCCGGGGGCATTAAGGGTACTACTAGGAGTGGGCAAACATACTCGGGAATTTCTGCATACCTCTGGCAGAGGCTGGTGATTATATGTATAGTTCTGAGAGTACACCTACTGCAGTGTATACAGTATATTGCTGTTGGAATTCAGGAAGGCTGCAGTAGTCCATCAAGGTTATCAACACAGTAAAGATAATACCTGCAGCTGAGGTGGTTTTGATGAAGTCTGTGTTACAGACGCTCTCAATGACAGAGGTGAGATGGAATTGAATTCCTTCAGATTTCTCAGGTGCCGGCCTGCTAACTAGCAAAAACAGGAGCTACACCTCTGTTTGGGATTCAATCCCTCAACTATAATATCCCATGTTCACAGCACAATAAAGATGCTTGTCAGAAATGGGGAGAGCATGCAGGATCTAATAAAGGTAAATTCAGTTGAGACAATAAGAGACTACGTCCCAATAGCCAAACTACCACGCAACCTGCCTCCCCGCAGGTCGGGGAGATGGGTACGTTGTGGCCTTTGAAGATGATACGGTCAATGGCTCGGATCCCCCCGGCGCGGAGAGCGGGTGCTTACTCGAGCACCCCGCCACGCTCCGGGGGTGCCATGGCGATCTGGGTAGGCTGGTGTAATCGGAACAACCAGTCCAATTTGGTTGACACTACTCAAATGGAGTTTGTTCAATAGACTATTGCAGCCTGGGATTTAAGTTGGAGTTTGTGTCGCAGACGCCCTTAGTGACAAAGGTGAGCTGGAATTGAATTTCTCCGAACTTCTCAGGTGCCTGCCTACTAACTAAATAGGACTAACAGTAACTACATCTCGGCTTCACCTTCAACCCCCTCCAACATAATAATATATTACTATGTTTCCACAACACAATGCGGGCGATTGACCATACCCCCACGACACCCAACCCAACACGCAGGCACCCTCGGAGCGGACTGCGGATGCCAGCTCCGAGCCGCGTCCCTTGGGTGTTTGGGAGATGGGAAATGTGGGAGGGCTGCCCCGCGCGTGGAAAAAGTTCACAAGTTGTGTGCGCACGGTATCGTATCCGGCGTGGATACGGGGGGGGCAAGGTTGGGCCAATGAGATACCATGTTGCTTTTTCTTTGTATTATAGAAAGCCAGGGGCTGTTGAAAACGGATGGATTTTAGGCCGGTCAGGATATAGAACCGTATTACATGATTGAGGGATTCCCAATAAATTCTAAGCTTTATCCAATTCGCCCGACACCATATATTATTTAGCAAGTCTGTAATCCCGATGTGCCATTTTTAGTGTTATCATGAGGTGCCCTTGGGGTGGGATGCACGACCGTTCGTAGTGTTGCAGTTCTACCCAATCACCAATTTCCCAACCCAGAACAGGAAAGTGCCTCCCACCAGCGGCCGTGTTATAAGAGGCCACTGTGGAAACTCCTGTACTACAAAACAGAGGGCAGAGGAGAGACAAACTTGTGCTGCGGAACCTGTAATAGTTTATAGCCTATCCCCCCCAACTAGACCGATGACATTGATGATAGAAAGGCCTTCGTTTCCCTTAATGCCGAGGAACCCCCCCTTAATAGATAACATCTCCAACTGTTCTCTCCGTCAGCACAACAGAATCATCTATAATGGGGCCTCAAATGGAAGCAAACTACATAGAATCGCTCACAGTGTCGTGCTGTTAGTATTTGATAGTGTGGTCGCCACCGAGGTCAGTGTAATCTATATCTCGAAGCCTAATTACTGCTTTATATTTGTTGCACCCTTACGCCCGAAAAATACGGCAACCAGATCGCTAGTTATCATTAATGCTCAGTGTATAATCGCACCATAAGCCTATTGGCGACTTTATATTAGGGGTATTGGAGACTCTGGGGCCCTCCCATCCCCGCCCATAGTCTCTACGTGCAACTAGAAAAATCATGAGATTGGATAGCTAAACACCGTGAGATCTGCGTTGCTAGTTATTAGTGCACCCAAACCTTCATCAGTAGAAGCCGCTAGATCAGTCAGTATCACTAAAAAATAAAAAATAAAAAACTCCTTTGCTACGTAGCTCGCACCCTTCCTGTCTCTTATGGAACTCAGTAACAGAAAGAAGAAAAACTCAAATTACCGAGTGCAGATGAACCTAATGTTTACCGCGCACCTATATGATAAAAAAAGCTCCAAGTTTGTAATGTTGAAAATCATTAGGTATGAACCTGTACCACCCGTTCTCGGTGTGAGATAGGTGGTCGTCCGTTGTCCCAATTCCTAAGATACCAAATTGCTATACCATACGTAGAAAGATAGTTAATAGGCATTACTTGGATGTGTTGTAGAATTCGGAAATTTTGAGGTCCACCATTCAAAAACCAATTCCAGGCCACGGATACGCCCTACCCATCTAATGTGGGTGTGATGCCAGTTCACATACTCCGTAGCCGAGTTACTCTTTACGACGCGATCGACCTCCGAATAGATAAGAGAGGTAGTAACGTTACATGTTAATACACGGCCCGAATCCGATATGAATAGGTGAAAAGAATTTATACCCCCGGGTTCATGTCAGATCCAGAAGATCGTTCGAGGAGCCACCGCAACAAACTAATCAGAGTAACTAAGAGAATCGCTGGGTACATTCCTTAGTTCTGCCTAACACGATATATGGGGGCTCTCTTTCCTTGGAGGAAAATGGCCACAGACGCGAAAGCAGTGCTCCCCACTGTGCACACTGTGAATCCTGGCAGCAGGGCCGCACTTTCCCTTCAAACGCCCAAACACCCCATTCCCAACAGACGATCTATCGGCCTGACGTCCTGTATTATGTTGTGAACCCCGTTAATCGGGTATTATACCTTCCCACACCACCCCCGGAGGTTCCTTCACCCTGTCTAGAGTCCTACTCCTATCCCCGAACTCAACCTTCCCACCCTTCAAGACCCCTCAGCAACCCGGCGTCGTGCCCCACCGCGCCCCGAGACTGTTAGGAACTCTGCCAGTGACGATACCCGTAGCAGTGTACAAAAAAGAAAAAATGCTTATCTCCTATACGGAAGATACTGTCAAACCAGGGGGCTGATACGTGCACGAATCCCTCAGAATCTTAACCGGAGAATACCAAGAGCACGAAACATCCACTAATACAGTTCACCCCAAAAAAATGACATCTCCGCACCAGGAAAAAACGGGAAAGTGCACGGGCGAGGTAATGCCTCTGCTCACCTC
>QLOI01000064.1:0-21946 GCA_003313605.1 Tuber umbilicatum | reverse complement strand
GGGTCTTGGGGTTTCCTTGTTTTGGCCGGGCCCGGGGTGGATACACAGAGGTTTTATTACGCCATAGCTTAATTGTCTGTATGCGAGTTTTTATACCTTAAGAAAACAATGAATCTATGATTGAAATCAAAAAAAAAAAAAAACCGCCTTCTTGTTAAAAACAGCGCGCAAGCTTGGATTAATCTAAAGTCTTCAAGATATATTGATTTCATCATTGTTACTTCGCTATCACTGCAGTTAGTACAATAGATACAAATATTTTCCGCGAGGTAACTGATCAGACAGCGCAGCAGCACTGGACAGTTAAGGGAATCTGGACGCGATTGAGGTGGGGATGCTACAGGTGGTCACTCAATCCGTGCGTTCATCGACAGGTTAATTATATGTTTACCATCGGCGCGCTTTTCTCAGGACGCGAGCCACCCATCATTTATCACTCGACATGATCTTAGATGATGATCCGGACAGCCCCCAAGTAGCATCTGGAAGCTGTAAACGGACTCTTGGAGCCAGGTTTGGCTCCGTGACCAGACGTTCAGTATGCCCTCGGAAGACGTCTTCTCATCAAGTAGAAGAACTTCGCAAACCCCACAAAGGGTAGATTTTCACACACCAAGCCAACTTAAAATACCAGAAGCTGACATGATGCCTCAGACACCAGCAAGATCCCACAAACTCCTATACCCGGCACAAAGCTAACAATCACATATTTTTCACCAAGTTAGGCACCCCCGAAAAACCCATAAAACCTTATATTATTATTTTTACACCGAGCCTGGGCATATTTAAGCTGAGTTAAATACCAAAACACCAGCAAAGTCGTATTAATACATATTTTACACAAAGTGGCCATAGAATATTTTCACCAAGTTAGGCACCGCGCAAACCCCATAAAGCCTATATTATTATTTTTATACCAAGCCTGGGCATATTTATGTTGTAAAGTCGTATTAATACACAAAGCTGTCATAGAATATTTTCACCAAGTTAGACACCCCACAAAACCCATAAAACTTCATATTATTGTTAAGCTAGATACCAAAACCCAAGCCAAGCCATATTCTATTTTTACACAAAGCTGCTATAATATTATAAAGAACATTCTTCACCAAGTGATGCACCTCCAGAAAATCCATACACCAAGCCTAGGTATTTTTTTATATCAAGCTAGATACCTCCCGCAAAATCCCACAAAGGTTGTTGACAGGTTTTGAAGAATGGATACTCCCTGGCCATCCAGACAGATTCTGATTAGTGAACCTTACCTGTTGGAAGGAGCTGTAGAGCGGTCTCAACCCACCAATTGCAGGCCGACCGCGGGATACAGATCCATCTTGAGGGAGGCCAGTAAGGAATAGAAGAGCTTAGATCCCTCAGCTCGGGACCACAACAAAAACCAGTACGGTACGAACTCTTTTTTACAACAGATCTTACTGAGTATCTTTCAGCAAGCCAGTTACATCCCTGCGAAACCCACAACAAATGTTACATTGTTAGGTAAAGCACATAAAGTTTGTCTCCACAAAGCTAGCCAAGTGTCTAAATAACCTTCTGCGGTTGGACAGGGTGGGAGGGTCTACCAGCCTGAGGTGATGTTCGCTTACGACGTAGGTTAGTGAGAGCCTGAGAGGGTCCTGTGGTCGTGACCTAGTTATTAACAGCTCAGAAGGACAAGTATTAATAGTTTTAGGTGGTGCCAATCCCAAGTCAACAAGCCGAACGACGAATATATAAGCTCGTAGTCTCCTTCTCCTCAGCTCCCCCTCCTAAGCTCCCACTACCCCAGAAATGCCTTCGGATATCTACGACAAGTTGCTTGGTCCGAATTGGGTGAATAAACTAAAAACAGTATGGGCTAGGCTCACAGAGAAAGTGAATGGTTATATTAAAGAAAGTTAGACCTAGTAGGCTACCTCACTATATTCCCTATATATTCAAATTCTAACAGCCTAATACTAGTTTTCATATGGATGTGCGGGAGGAGGATGTTGATCCAGATCAGGTCCTAGTGGAATTCGATCCAGAGGACATCTGCGCATTTCTTTCCTGGAAGGCAAGAGAAATAATGGAGAAGATGGGGCACCCCCCTTCCAGGTCAACCATCCCCACGTACTATCAGAGGCTCCAATCATTAGTATTGGAAATTCAATTAGAGAAACCGGGGCTTCTCATCAAACAAGAGAAGGAATACACAAATAAAATAGTCCAAGGTGTAAGTCTTCACATACAAATGCACACACGAAGAGGAGTACTGACTACAGCTCTAGTTCATCACGCAACTGGAGGTAGAGAAGGGTGTTATAGTGCCCCCATCCAGGGAAAAAGAAATCTGTACCCCCTCCGACTTGCATCCACTATTGCAGTTTAGTTGGTGCTTTGATGCTAGGGGCCTTCCGCATAAAAGATATCGAATTCAAACCGCTCTGCTAATGCAGTTAATGTCATATACCTCTTCCAGGCCCGGTGCATTGGTTGAGTCATCTGGCTATGCTAACACGAATGAATGCATCACATATAAGGTAAGCTACCACTCAAAGTGCCAGGAACCCACGACTGAAAGTATATAGAACATGCGATTGCTTGTAGTTAAGAATACTACTGATGGTTCCGGAAATTCCCTAGTCCTAGTTATTAGAACTACACCACTAAAAGGAGGCAGAAACACTAGAGAACCGTGAGTATTATCCGGAAGTACACTTGTTGGCACTAGAGGCCCACAAGAAATAGTGTAGAATATTTGTTACATCCAGAACCTGATATTTCTTTATGTTGTCCGATAATCCTCACACTAGCTCTTGCTTTTGCGGATGATGCCTTTGAGAACGAGGGTATAACGCCTGTGGATATTTTCCAGCTCAAAGTCCGAGATGAAAACAGCAGTGTTCTGACCATCTCTTGGAAGAAGTCTATTCTCGACACTCCAGTTTTTCGGAGGGTTGAACAAGGCAATTCACATATATCCCTGACGCTTTCATTCCGTTGTAGTGATTTCTCTCTCCACCTTAGTCACCTTGGTATGGTCGCGGGATTTATGAAAAAGCTTACTCACTACTGTTTCCGGCGCAGCACCGTTGATAGTTTGCTTAGCAAGCAAGCAGCTACTGAAGGAGTCACAACGGCAATTAGACAAAAGATACTGGCCCATTTCAGCCCAGGTGTGATCAAACATTACATGCAGCCCCTAGTTACAGTGGATACCCAATCTCTGTTTCTTGGGAAACAATCTCGCGCTGAACTAATGGAGGCCTCGATCCGCACGGGGAGGGTGAGAGATTCCAGAGCGCCAGTAAAGCTGAGTTCAGAGGACAACAAAGTGATAGAGAGCGATCACCCTTGGTTATCCATTCTGGACGCCGAGCGGGAGGACCTCAAGAAGAAAATCCTAGCGCTCTACAGAACAATTACAAATGTAAAAGGGACTCTGTTGGGGAAACGCCACCGGGAATTATCAGTAAAGACCCACAATTTGTGACAGAAAGTCAGAGCTGCCAGACTTAAACAAGTGCGAGATGAATATTACTGGCAATACAATTACTCGGAAATCTCAAATCAACTTAACAATAGAGAGGCTCCCCACCAAAAGATTTCTACCACTATCCCCGATTTTAAACTAGTCCCGCATACCCGAATCGCCAGATACTTCTTAGGCTGCACAGAGTTTGATATTACCCAAGTTATAGCGGATATGGTAGATTTGTGCTGCGATCGGGTTACAGAACTTTCCCGATATATGGAAGACCCTGTTTTGGGCCCCCCGGTGGCCAAACCCGAAGGTAAACCTCCGAGCTATACAACGAATGATGGTATCACAACACCTCCCCCAACACTATCTAATGCGCACACCTCTAGCTCTGTTGGGCGAATATGCCCCTTTTGCCTCAAAGACCCCATAGCTCGCTCTATCCGTGGATCTCACGTCTATGCCACACTCTGGACCACAATCAGACACATACACACCCATATAATCATACTCAAAGCTTCCGGAAGTGTCGATTGCCCCTACTCAGAATGTTCAATATCTCTAGAAAATGTGGACCACTTTAAGAACCATTTTGCCAAGGTCCACAGCCTTAGGTTATAGCAATAAAGGTGGATCAAGCAGTAGCGCGCTGAAGACAGATCAGGGATTCAGGATTTACCGAGAGAGGACATTTGACCTTCCGGAATTTATGGTGAGGGTACATTTATTCCAGTGTATTTGCTTGGGTAGAACAACGCCCAGAGTCAAGCTCTAACGCCTTTTTGGTAGCAGAGAGTGGCACCTCGGAATAGCAATTTCTAAGTTAGTTTCATTGAATTTTCCTGGTTCAGATATTCTCAGCTTGTCGTCGTTCTTTTATTAGTTTTTCATTTGGGTGTATTGCAATAGTTCCTATCGTCTATAACGTGTACTGTACCAAATAATTTATATCTGGCATTACCTTGGAACACCTGCAGTGATTCGATTCCCACAGTAACGGCTCAAGCCACAGGTTGATTGTTAGAAATGATGATTTGCTTCTGTGGTAGAATATGATCTCTAGGAACTGGGAACTACTGCGCAAGTTCGGCCTGCTCAACAACATGAGTAATGGATTACAAGGATGGGAGGCCAAAGCTAGTGTTGGAAAATTCTGTTTCTCTTGTTTTTTGTAACCTCCAGCTTCTTGAATTATTATCCTTGTTATGATCTTTTCTTTTACTTCGTACCCCCTTGGTTCAAATTAGACTGTGGAACCTAAATCCTAACTAGTGGCAAGTTTGCATACCAATATTGGTGGTGTTCACAGTACACAGTACATTATTGCTACCATGAAAACTCGTTAAATCCACTATGGGCATCCAGGAACTTAGATTTTTTTCTTTCTTTTTTTTCTTACGGTACGATATAGTACAGAAGCCTACATCCAGATACTGTAAGAGCACTGTACTGTACATCACTCAGGTGCGTTATATTGGCTTAAAATTGCTTCAAAGGATACTAGCAAATCCCTAATATCTTTGTCTACTTAACCTTCGTATCATCATTATTCTCCAATCCAGCCAGTCCCTTCTATCTACCTATTTATTCTACTGGAGGCGCAGCATCAAACTCCTTGGTAGTGTGCCACAAGAGTTGTGCAAACTCTTGTCTCAGCGACTCAGTACAGACTGGATCGGAAGGATTTGCCTCTGTAAAACACAAAACCCGTTCCAGATTGTGTGAACTCCACAATCCACGGCATTGATTTGCATGACACAGTTCTAATGATGTCAGGGCTAGATAGGAAACAAAAATGTGAATGTTATACATACTACATATTCGTATCTCCATTCTTTGGCCATGCTGTCGGAGCTTGTGCTCATTTTTTCAAGTTCCTTTCACTCGGTTTAGTGACTGCTACAGAATTTTTGGTCAACCTACTTTTTGGCCCCTCCCTGCATTGCCCAAGGAGTCCTAGATCTTTGTGCTTTGTTCCTGCCAATTCATAACTGCCAAAACCCAGTGGTTTCCACCAACCAATAACGGAAATACAATTGTCTTCTCGTGGAAATCAGGATGGCATTGGAGAAATTTCTTGAGTTGCCTAGGGTCACTGGCTAGATACAAATGACCTGGGATATATTTCCCATCTTGATCACTGCTATTCCTGTGGTAGAGAAATAGAAGGTAGCAGACAAGGTCCCCCTCTAGGCAGTTTCCTGGGATTAATTTTGACATCATATCAGGGCAAAATTCAAGCTTCAGAAATGGATTGTGCGACCCAAGTCTTGAGCAGCATGTTTTTTCTCTCTACTAGCACATTAGCATGGATCCGCATTGGGACAGACACACAATACGTACCCAACTACTCCAAAAATCTTCGCCTGACTCCGAAGTGGCTGAGGGCGAGAAATCACCCCAAAGTGAAAATTTTGAGGATATCAGGGACGCCCCCTCCTCACCAGCACCTACACCCCCGAGTTCATGATAATGCTCAAAGCCTACAGTAGTAAAAGGGCCAGTTTGGCTCCCGTCACCCCGGTCAGGACCTATTGGCCACTCCTTCTCCTCGTCTTCAAGTATTCCTAATGAGCCCTGGTCACTACCAGTATCCCAGACATATTCATTTATTGGAAACTCCCTGCGACTGCACTCACAACTGATTTCTGGTACAGGGCTCTCCCCACCTCCGCTTACACTACTCTCTAGCGGCAGGTTGTTGCCACCTATAGGAGATAGCATTTCAAGCCATTGCTCTTCATTATCCCTTTCACACACCCCATGGATGTCTAGCTGGCTTTCAATGTCTCCGGAGGTTGGACTTTTCAGTTGATTCCCCTTAATTCCCCCTTCGCAGTTGTCCGGTATCTCGTTTCCCTCCCCGCTGGGACGGTTGTCTTGCATATTTCCGTTGCCCTCCCCGCCAGCGGAGGTCTTTGGCTGGTCCTTATAACCATCTCCACCTGAAAGACCTTGAATATTGATACCAGAACTCTCTGCAGCGAGTTTTACAATCTCATTGCAATGGTTTTGTAGGTATTCGATAAGTACTTCAATATCTTTGTTTCTCAGTCTTTGCTCGTAACTAATCCCATTCGCTGGTTTTCAATTTAAGAGCAACATGAATTCATATGTATAGTGCGGGAAGTCTATGCCAGGCAGTGCTAGGACACCCATACTATTCTCATCAACTAGTCTTGACCATCTACGGCCAGCCTTAAGCCTATACCTCCGCTTTCACTTGTCAACACCCTCTATGATCCCCAGTAATCTATCTTGCCCGATATTTTCAGTAGTTGAGGCCAATAGGTAAAGCGATAGTCGCCGCTGACATGCTATCGATTGTATTCCTGTATCCGTAATTCTAACTGCCTGATAAAGTTGCCGCCGCTCTCCTCCTTGTTCTCCCCAGGTGGTGATTCAGAGGTATTTGTGGATGGAAAGTAAAATTATTTCGCTTCCATTTTGCTATGGTTTTTCCACCAGTACAGAGGTTAAACATTTGGCTTAATGAAATAGCCTGAAGCACATGATCTCTGGGATGTGTTGGGCAAAGTTGATCAAGATTGCCTTCCTTGTCTCCAATCATGTGGGCATTGGTCTTTCGTTCCCTAACCAACTTATATCCTACTAGGCTGGTATTTATCGTACTAATATCTGATACTATTGCTGGGACAAGGTATGTGTTCAGGAAGGCCATAACCTGGATAGTTAATTAGATTGGTTCTATCAGAGTTTATTAGATGACTGACCTCCCGATCCACGGCGATCTGCGATATCGTCTCTTCAGTTGACTGAGCGATAAAATTGATCACCGCAGGTGCGCATTTACCTAGCCAGCTCTGCATGATGATGTCTTCCTCTTTACTGTTTCCACGCAGACTCTCTTGACACCAAGTATTATAGTCGGCACCGGATCCCAAATGAGCACCGAGAACAGTGCAGAGCCCAATCAAGAAGACACTGCATCCTTTTCGGGCACCTTGGTAACCGTTACTTGCCTTATTTTTTCTAACGGCTGCCAGGGTACCCAAATGAGCACCGAGAACAATGCAGACCTCAATCAGGGCGCTGCTTCCTTTTTGGGCACTGTGGCAACCGTTATTGGCCCCGCGACCCCCACTGCAGGTCAAAGAAAATTTAGACCCAACACTAACTTGTTTGAGGAGAGTGTAACATTTAGGGGAGGAAGTTTGGCAATCGGCGACAAAGTCGTCGTTTTACCCACTACCGGTATTGCCACTTATCTCAAGTGAAGTACAAGTATACACCAAGCACTTTTTCCTTTGTTTTTATGATAGTTTCTTGGTGGTTGTCATGGCCGCAGATTCACCATTGATCGGCGGTTAATTTTATCCATTGACACTACCGGTACCGTATGTACCATCCATGATCCTGCTGATATTTTCCGCCCTTTCGGCTCCTTATGACCATGCGCCAGTACTTGTGAAGGTTGCCTATCACAGGAGGGAAATCTCAATAAAGTAGACAGATGGTACACAAGGTATTGGTCAGGATTAAGGATGTTATTTGTTGAGGAGTTAGGTGTTGGCAATTTAATAGTAATATCTCGGTTATTTATGCTATACTGCCATACCGGTATTCTGCTACTGTAGTATCTTACTGTCCGGTACTCTTTTACTAGCAGGAACCCCAACCCCATCAATTGGGATAAGTGTTTAGCTAGCTGGCCTCTTCGCGGGTGATTTTTTTCTAAGATTGCTCACAAAGATAAGAATTGTCTAGTACATAATAGATACTGTAGTTTCCTCTTACCATGGAGCTTCCTGGGCATCTCCTGCATGGCATTATTCACCATACGGTGCCCTTTTACCAGATGGCATTTTTACCCTATGGAGCTTCCTGGGCGTCTCCCGCAAGGTATTATTCACCCTCCGGCGCCCTTTTACCACACAGTACTCTTACCCTAGGGAGCTTCCTGGGCGTCTCCCGTACGGTATTATTCACCTTGAGGTGCTCTTTTACCATATGGTATTCTTACCATAAGGAGATTCCCGGCCGTCTCCCGCATGGGTGTTTTTCTGCCATATGGTACCCTCTTACCCTACGGAGTTTCCTTGGCGTCTCCCGTAAGGAATTATCCACCCTGCGGTGTCCCTTTACCCTATGGTACTCTTTCACCCCACCGTACCCTCTTATCCTACAGAGCTTCCTTGGTATCTCCCGCGGAGTACTTTTGCCTTACAGTACTCATTTGCCCTACAGCCACCTTTTACCCTACGGAGCTTCCCTCACATCCTCCGCAAGGAATTATCCACCCTCAGGTGCCCTTTTACCCTCAGGTACCCACTTGCCCTACGGAGCTTCCTTTGCATCCCCTGCATGGAATAAAACTTGCAGCCAACACACCCAGACATTCTTTGATTAATAATCCCTATGATGTTGAATAACTAACATGAAAAAGACAATGCTGCTGACACATCCGGAGTAACTGTTCTTGTTGAGGAACAACACCCGACCTTTTGAGACTCTAGGTGGATATTTGAAAGATAAGAAAACTACTTGAGTACGGTACGAGTACTTCACGTCAGGAAAGTTTCTGTGTATTCTTTGGCGTTTCCTCAAGGATGACTGCCAAACTTCAGACTTCTTCAAATCAGGGTTTATTATCTGACGCTCATTTTTTCCTTAGAATACAGTTTGATTTTGCTCTGTGAAGTCCGATCCACAGAGTACTGTTACAAATTTGGGATTCAAGTGCTGGGCTTAGAGCCTCATCTATCCCTCATCAGGCCAGGATTCCTCGCTATGCACCATATTCCTACCCAAATCACTTCCTATAGCATTCCGTATTTTCTTCCGCATTTCTCGGCTCCCACAGACTTTGAACTCAGCCTGATTTCTTTTGTACTTGAGATTGTGACTCACCTGAGATAATTACACGTCCATCTGTATTCTTCACCTCAGGTGCAACAAGCTCCTCGAGCGGCGGCCGCCGGAAAAACGAAGTGATTCGATCGTGGTCTCAGTATTATATCCGACTACCTTCTGTTACCCTTAGTTCTGTAGTTGCCGAGGACGAAGAATGATATATTTAAAATCTAGGCTTCCGTATTAATTGTTACGTTATATGTAGTTAATCACAAAGAACAGATACCTACATATGATTTGTCCTGCTCTAGCAGTTCATTCATCCAATCCATAACCCAATCCTGATGCCCTATCCTTACTGCTAGTGCTAGCTGGTTACCCACCATGGAGGATCTTACATTCTCTCTTAATTTGCCAGACAAGCAAGATCCGCTGAGTATAAACCTCCCTTTTTCTGTGCCTTTCCAGGATCCTCTTTATATTGGGAAGATAAGAGGCAATCCCAATACCGGAAGCAAACAACACTACTATCCTATATGAACCATAATCCTCCTCGCTGCCATAAGGACCTTGGTGTTTTAAGCATAGATCGGTGAGTGCTGAAGAGACTTTTTGTGAATCCTTTGCATGGGTGGACCAAGAATGATATGGTCATACCACTACCACTCGGGTCTCTTTCCCACCAAGCTAGGGTAAAGGTATGGAACTGGGTAAAAGCAAAGGGGCTAACCCTCGACATACAGAGGAAGAAATAATGGCCTGCACGGGGGACCCGTGCTCTGGAAACTCTGAGACTAATTCTGATTATGTCATTATCATGACGAAGTGTTGTTAAACCCACACTAAGATTTCTATATAGTATGTACAAAAATCGGATACAGAGGACGCCACCCCAAGATGAGGTTATCGCAATTAGGTAAAACTTCACAAAAGGCCGTTTGGACCCTAGGTGATACCAGAGTGCCACCAGGATAGTTATAGAAAGCGCAACATGCAGAGCGAGGAAATTCTCTTACCACGGACGGCGGATAAACTGAGGAGCGAGGAGGAATGGACCAAGTAATGAACTAGCAACCTATCACATGTTATTGAATTAGAATATCGTACATCATGCGGGTAACTCACCACAATCTCAGAAGGGTTGGCGCTGTTTTGTTGAATAAAAGATATTACACTGTGGGTGAGACCTTGGGCGACTACTACACATCCCATCCAACCATGCATGCGACTGTAATTCTCCAATGTAAAGTCAGAGCAGTTGGAAAGAATGTTGATTCTGCCACTGATGAAAAGAGGGATTAAATTTATTAGGGCCATTGTCCCTGCCCGGCTCCCTACCTCTGCGACATTTGTTGTGCCTATTATTATGCATAAGGTATTTGCTGTGATAAAGAGCAGTATCAGGAGGCAATGGAAACAGGTAGTTGAGCTGGCACCCCCCAGGAGTCCCAGAATGACTGGATAAATTAAGTGTTTCAACACAAGAGAGGAGGTTACACTCTGAGCAAGGGACATCATAGCAGAGAGGATTCGGGCTCCAAACCAGAGAGCTGCCAGAGCTCCAAGGGATATTCTGTACCATTGAGGTATGTTCATGGTCGATCTTAGTTTAAAGCACTCTAAGTAGTACAGTAGTAGTTGACGGATTACGGATTTATATCCTTCTGCTGCCACAGTTCCCATTTAAGTGTCAGCACCAAAAATAGCACCGGAGCGCCGAATGTGGACCCATAGTTTTGTGTATAAACCTAGCTATCAACTTAGCACACCTCCCCCCAGATCAAAGCATGCCCCTATCGGTGTTTCCCATCATACTTATTTTATCCTAAATCTGCATTTACGAATATGAGCCTCAAGCAACTTACATTCTGGCCTGGTACTGAGCAGATTCTCTCCCAACCTGTGATCCGGGCGGTGGAAGCGTCGCACATACCGGTAGCCACCAGGGATTTGTCATCCAGTGGAGGAGAGAATAAGACAAGCTTAGGTTATCTGTGGGTGTTCTACCAACGCTTCTTGGTATCCACCTACCCTAATGGTGGGTGGATGGTATACAAAATGACCCAGAGCAAGCCAACTGTTTACATAAATGAGTTCAAAGAGAAATGCGAGGAGATTCGGACACTATTAGCCAACCGCCATGATAATATTCTTCAGTGCCATCAGGCATTTGAAATACGCGAACAATTTTTCTTAGCCACAAAACTAATTACTATTTCCCTCAGCGAAATTATTGCTTGTCCTGACGGGCTCCAGGAGAACCAGATCGCCACTGTTGCCAAAGAGGTTAGCGATTCACATATTGGTTTCGGCGAATAAAGGCTAATTGTTCTGCAGGTCCTATCTGGAATAGAGTTTCTTTCCTCAAAGGACCTAGTGCACGGTGATATTAGTTCCAAGAACGTGTTCATCTCAATCCAAGGATGTGTCAAGATTGGGAACTTCATCACCTGCAAGAGAAACCACAAACGGACACAAAGTCAAATAGAACAGGAAACCGTAGACACGCAATCACTTGGTACAGTGGTAAAACATATGATGGAGCGGGGCATCATATTCCGGGTCGATAGTGATGGAAGGGTACCAGAATTGGAACACCGTGAAAAGTGGAGCGTGGATGCATTAAATTTCATTTCAAATACGTCTTGGGCGTCATTGGGAGAATTAACCAAGGTGACCCCCTGCACAATCCCCTAGAGCTAAACTATCTAACACCTTGGTAGTCTAACTTTCTTAAGAATTGTGCTAGCTGTGCAGCTTTGATGCCTCATGTTCAGGAGGCTTTAGTGTTGTGTGAAAGGCGCTGGAAGCACTTTCCGAATAGTGATATTTGAACAAACAAGAATTCCTCTTGTAGAATTTTGAAACCATAAAAAACAATTGTATTTAATTCTAATTTTATAACTATTCGATTTTTACTCTTTCAAAGCAGAAATCAATGGTTCATATTTATTTTTAAGACTACTGTGTGCTAAAGCGGGTCTGTGGTGCCTGTCCAATCGACTATTGTAATCCTTCCACATTCATCTAAGTGCGGAACATAGTACATGAATTGTACTAGGGTGCGAATAACAAGCTTAGAAACCCAAAAATCCATAATACATTTCAAAGAGAGATACAACTCCTGCTACCGAATCTTCATTGAGGCTCACCCTGCTGCTTGTTAGCGTACTGTGCCTTGACATATGTTACACCGCCATAAAGCCTCTTACCGAAATATTTGACACCTCCTACTATCAGTAAGGATACGAGTGTCTTCGGATCTTTTCGAGCAACCTTTGATGTGCCACAACCTTTCGCAGATTGTCGGTGTCCCATCCCTCCTGTAGTTTGTGCCTGCACAAGTCCTCTATTTGCGTATATGTCCTTTGCTGTTCAGTCCTGATGACCAGCCCTGTGGTCTCCCCCGAATTTTGATTCGGGTGCTTTCTGAAGCACCTCACTAGTTTTTTGAATGAAAACCACTTCATTTCTGTTCCCTCAAGTATGGATCAATGGGTAAGTATCATGCTTATTGCTCTACTTATCCCCCCACGGGTCTGTTTTCTGGCCCCTTTTGGAGCCCGATACGGATCCAGTTCTAACTCATCTTTTCGGGTCCCTTTTGTGGTCTTTTGGGAGCCAGATACACACCCACTGAGGAGCGTCCCGGGTTGCACCAACTGTTTCAACACCTTACTACAAGGTTCTGAGGCAGGGGTCATCTTT
Source organism: Tuber umbilicatum (assembly GCA_003313605.1). NCBI lineage: Eukaryota > Fungi > Ascomycota > Pezizomycetes > Pezizales > Tuberaceae > Tuber > Tuber umbilicatum. Next base: position 8,964 of record QLOI01000064.1, on the reverse strand, counting down.
GGTGGGTCCAAGTTCCAGCCCAAACATACCAAAATGGGTCAAAATTCAGGGTCATGGAAATCTTGACTCGCAACCCCCCTATATCAAAATAGAAAATCTATAAATAGATAGTAGAAGACCTAGTGGTTCTGAAATTGGTATTTTTATAACTTACTTGTTTGTTCGGTGGGCATCTCTGATCAGTTGACAAATATGATTTTAGAACCAGCGTAGGTCCTGGGAATTTGAATGGCAGACGGGAAGGATATTATCAATTTCGCATTGCCACAGTTCAGACGATATGGCACCACATGCTTCATAATTTAAAAACATCAATAATTATTGAAATGCAATATCCAAATTAAGTTATGGAGAATTGATTTACTTGCACTGCAGTTTGTTGGGTTCTGGTGCCGTGAAACACGGCATTTTTGGTTTGGAAGTTGTCAACGATGAGTTGTGTCACCTCTACACACTACGAACTTAATTAGCATGTTACTAAACATATTTCCGGGGTGGAAGCGACAGCTGACTGGGGGTTAATCCATGAACAGGGTATCAGGGGCGGGTCTGTCAAGCCTAATGGGAATAGGCCGGCGATGCAGAAGGTGGGAAGAGGTTGGAGACGGTGAAGAGGCGCTGGCGATGTCTGTAGATTTGGTGAGGGAGGTTTTAGAGTTTCGAGGTTGAGGAGGGCCAGACTCTCAATAGTCACACAGAAAGCCCTAAGAGAAAACCCCCTCTAGAGGCCTCTCCACTACTCAGAGCGTAGGATTCTCTGAAAAATATTTCACTCTCTTCGGGCTTTTAGCCTTATCTAAACCGCTTGCCCGCACTTCTCAAACCACTAAGTAATAATACACAAATAACAACCCCTCCCTCACCGATTTCCACTTAAATTATATAATACTCTCTTGGACGCCGTGGTGGACCATAGGACTGGTTGAGAACTAAAGCAAGGAAAATAGATTAAATATAGATACAGTGTGCGAGGGTCAAAACAAAAATTACAGATAACAAAAAGGTTGAAAGTACAAGTACTATAGTTTCCTCAAAACTAGGCTAGATGCTTTAGAGGATAGGGAGAAAGAGAACAAGGCATAGAAATAGGCTCAAGTAGATATGAGAAAACAGGGGGTATCATGCTTGGCGTGTTAAATCCGGTTATATGGTAGGCAAGAGCGTTTGGCCTTTGGCGCTTCACGAATATCATCGGGGGTCTTCCGTTTCAAAGTAGTCGTGGGGTTGAAAACAGCACCTAGCGACTGGGCTTGAATAATGCGCACCATCGAGGATGGAAACCCACTAATAGCGCTTTTTCCTGTACAAGAACTGCATATATCGATGGTCAATTCTTGAGAGAAATCCCGAACACTGAATTTGATCGGTTGGCAGTATAGTAGATGATCTTCAGGTGCTTGAAAATTAGTTAAAGGCTTGCCCCCCACAAGGAAAAACACTATTTGTAAGGTTATTTTCTTGAAAAGCATCTTCTGGTGTGTCATCTTAAGCCTGCAGGAGATGTAGCCTAAGCATTCATACTGCCCCTTTGTGTAAGCCGGAAGTCCATCTAGATCAAAGTAAAAGGTGTTTGCGATGAGCCATTCCGCTATGCGGATCTTGGTTGCACACTCAACCTGGTTTTCATTCGCATCATTCAGGAGATGCATGGCATTGAGGTCATCTATTTGTGGCTCCGTTGAGGAAAACCCCATATTGCAGCGAAAATACCTCTGGCTCAAGGCTTTATGAAGTCTGTTATGTAGTTCTACCCATGTCCTCTCACCGTCCAAGGAAGACATAAAGGAATGGTACAAGCAGGAAATAAACCCATCCCTCCAAATCCCCTGGGGACCAGTGGCTTTGGCATTAGAATTCGACAATCCTGTCCCTAAAGACAAGACCATGTCAGTAATACTATGGGATTCTGGCCAGATTTTCAGCAACTCCCATAATGTGATATTAACGGGATTGTTATGGCGTAAGCCTCCATCATGGAATGTCCCAACACCCGGAAGTCACATTGGACTGAAAACCCTATACAAGAGTAAGTGCCCAGCCCAAATTGAGGTCCGGATAGCTAACCATGGGGCAGCAGAGGTACATCTTGCACTATTTCAATCAGCGAATCAGCAAAAGGAAGTGGCATTTCATGATTTTTGCCCTTACGCTTCCCACACAGCAACCCGCCGTGAACAGTCTGCTGACCGTGCCAATCGGTACCCTGATAAAAGATTAGTAGGTGATAGATATTTAGCCAGGCCAGTGTTAAGATTGCTCGTCGATCTGTCTTATCTCACTACTTCGCAACAGGCGGCGACTTCTTATCATATAGTTTTCCCATACTATTCTCAAGAGTTGCGTTCAACTCTTAAGTCTTATAGTATTAACTATATCTTTTATAAGATAGGAAGAATATGCGTTGTTAAAGAGTAAATCTTCTTTATATTCGTAAAGTTATAGATAGGAAATAACTTAGATGGTTGGGTGAAGATCTATCTACATGACCCAAGTCCGTCCTTATATAGATCTTCCCACAACCCGCTTACAAATCAAAATAACTATTATGAGTCACAACTATGACTCATACAATCGCGTAACATCTTTTGACTCAAACGAGTCATTGCACAATAAAACATAAAACTATGAGTTGCTAACGCAACTCATGTGGAAACATAATATCATATAACCCAAAACGAGTTATTCGCGTAACAATAATATATGACTCACAACTGTGAGTCATGTAAAACCTCCCGTGACCTCTAAACAGGTCATGCGCATATAATCATAATACCATATAACAAATGAAACCCTATGACTCGTACCTGAGTCATAGTGCGAAATAGCTAAGTCAGTCTAGAATCGTGACATTAGCTCCCCTCTCCCCTAGGCCATAGTCCCATATGGCCAAGCGTTTGGTTCCACCTCTTAACAGTATTCCCAAACCATTGGAGTTCGACGCCTCGGTTCCTCCGGTTTCTCTTTCTCGTACCTTACTCCATAGAAGTCTTCCATCATCTTCATACGGAGTTTTTTCGTGTCCTTCATTATCCATCTGACTCGTTCGCGTTCTTCCTTGCCAGCAAATCGTTCCTTTTCGAGTTCCCTTTTCAGCGCATCATTTTCCTTTTGCAGTGTGACTGCACGGGTTGTTGTTCCCAAAACGTGTGTTTGGGAGTTGGAGAGGCGTTTCCGTTCTTCATCCAAGGTTCGTTGGAGGTTTCTAACCTGTACCTCCAGTTCCGTGATCCGTGTACGAAGAATTTCCACCTCTTCAGAGTGTTTTTTATCCCCCCCTTCTGTCGTTGGTCTCATCCCCTGAGACCAGTTATCCTTGTTCCGTTGTTTCGTGTGGAAGCGGCAGCGATTGCCCATGCAATCGCGCCAATTGACACGTTCGTGTCGAGGTCCTTTAGGTATTTGGGAAGGTCTCCCTTCCCAATCGACCTCCATCCATCCTTCTTCCAAAGGAGGTGACGATCTTGTAGCGCTTTCCCGCGTGGGGAAATGGTCATGGTTTTTCTTTGCGTCCAAATGTGTTGGACAGTAATCGTCGTAGCAAAAGGTAAAATGTAGTCCGTTGTGTTCATTATTTTTCTGAATTTCTTGAACTTTTTTTTCGAATTCTGCGTCATCTCGCCATCCGTCAGCGCAACTAACTTTCTTTGGGCTTCCAGGGTAGTTTTGGTGGAATGGTTGGACTGCATCTTTCACGTTGCTGAAATTGGTGGCAGGGTACCACTCAAGGTCGCGTTCAGGAGGATAACCGGTCCACTTGGCCCGGTATTGAAGTTTATTGTATTGTAGACGAGAATCTACTATTTCGTCAAGTTCGTATTCGTTTTCACCTTCGATTTCTATAGGCGGAGGGGGAAGTTTCTTTTGCGAGAGAATGGAGTTAATGTAGTATAGTTCTTGGAGACTGATATGGAATGTAGGATGAGTGTTGTTCATTGAGCATGGAAGGTTGAGTTTATATGCTCGAAGTCCTACTCGTTCGGCTATCTGGAACGGTTCTAATTTTTTGTAATCCAGTTTCTTCGAAGGTCTTGTGGTTTGTATGTTGCGTGGCAGCAACCACACCATTTTGCCTACAATGAGGTTTGGGTCTGGTTTCCATTGTCGGTCGGCTGACTCCTTTTGCTGTTGCGGTGCATAATTGATTTCTTCTCGTAGTATGTCGTGTAACTTGTTCATATCCTGCGCTTGTGTTATCTTTGCCGGTATTTCGCACTTTGCCTGATCGAATATTTTGTCATATCCATAATTCGCGTAAAAGGGTGTCGTCTTAATTGTTTCTTGTTTTCCATTGTTGTATGCAAATTCAGCTGATGCAAGGTATTGCATCCAATCATCCTGCTGATAGCTCACATATGCTCGTAGATACTGTTCTAGTATCGCATTGGTTCGTTCCGCTTGCCCGTCCGTCTGTGGGTGGAATGCAGTGCTCAAGCGTCTCGTGATGCTTAATTGTTGTGTGATTTCTTTCCATATTTCAGATGTAAATAGTGATCCTCGATCGGATATGATATCTTTTGGTAGTCCATGCAACCTAAAGACTTGGTCTTCAAACAAATGAAAGAATTGATTCGTGTCCATGTCCGTTCTGCATGGTAGGAAGTGTGCCATTTTTGTCAGGCGGTCTATAACGACCCATATTGCGTCATAACCTTTTGACTCTGGGAGTCCAGTGATAAAGTCCATTGCTATAGATTGCCGGGGTCTTCCCGGAGCTTCGAGAGGTTTCAGTAGTCCGTATGGCGCATGACATACTATTTTTGTTCTTTACCATGTTTCGCAGTTTTTGACGTATTGTTTGATATCGTTTCTCATACCCGGCCAGTAGTATGATCTTGTGATGAGTTCCGTTGTCTTAGTCGTTCCATCATGTCCCGCCTGCTGGACGTCATGGTTGCGTCTTATCGTCTCAGTCCACAATTTTTCGTTGTTCGGAATCCATATCTTGTTATCATACCATAGATAGCCGTTATCTTGTCTGCACAGTCCCAGGGCTAGGCCTTTCATTTCTTTTTGGCCTTTTCGTAGTGCGTCGATGATCTCTGAAGATTCCCGTTCTTTTCTGGTTTCGTCTTGTATCCATTGAGTATAATGGTTATCTGACAGTGTCCCTGTCTGGATTTGGTTTATGGATTCGTATTCATTATCGTTTTCTTTTTCTTTGAAATATTTTTCTCTGGGTAGTAGAATCTGTCTTCTTTGTTGAATTCGTTCGTCTTCTTTTATTGGTATGTCTTCTTCCTTTCTGGTAAGGGCGTCTGGCTGGCTTCCTTGTTTGCCAGGTCGATAGTCAATCTTGATATGATATTGCGAAAGAGTTTCGCTCCATCGTGCTTGTCGTTGATTGAGTTCTTTGGTGGTGGTAAAAGCAAGAAGGTTTTTGTGGTCCGTAACCACCCTTATTTCTTCTTGGCTCCCAAGTACGTATTTCCTCCATGCTTTAAGTGCCTGAACTATGGCTAATAGTTCTTTGTCGTGTATGTCGTAGGTGCATTCAGCTTTCGTCATTGTCTTGGATCTGAATGCTACCGGTTTCCATATCCCATCGGTACCGAGCTGTGATAGAATGCCAGAGCATACATAGTTGGAGGCGTCTGTTTTGATCATGATAGGGAGTTCTGGTCGAAAATGTTGTAATATCGGTGCCGTGGTAAGTCTTTTCCTGAGTTCATCGAATCCGATTTGTTGTTTCTCTTCCCATTTCCATTGGGTATTTTTCTTTGTTGTATCGTATAAAGGTTTAGCTATCCTGCTAAATCCTTCAATGAATCTTCGATAAAAGTTACAAAAGCCTAAAAAGCTCTGTACTCCTTTGACTGCTCTTGGTGGTTTCCAATCGTCTATTGCCGATGTCTTGACTGGATCCACTCGTACTCCTTCTGGACTTACTATAAATCCTGAGTATTCCGTTTCTTGTTGATGGAATTCACATTTCGTTGGTTTGAGTCTGATTTTTGCATTCCGGAGAGCCTGCAGGATATTCCTTATATCTTGTTTGTGTTGTTCCATAGTCTCGGAATATATGAGTATATCGTCTAGATAGACAATGCAACATATATCCAGGAATTGACTGAGTTTGGAATTGATCCATCTTTGGAAGGTTGCCGGTGCGTTGGTTAATCTAAAAGGCATAACCAGGTATTCGTATAATCCATATCTTGTCCGAAATGCTGTTTTCCATTCATCTCCTTTCGCAATTCGGATTTTGTGATAAGCATCTTTGATATCTAACTTCGTATAGTACTTTGCCTTCCCGAGTCGGTCGAGTGCTTCGTCAATCAGGGGTAGCGGATATCGGTCTTTCTTGGATACGGCGTTCAGTCCTCGAAAATCTACACATAATCAGAGTTTTCCATCCTTCTTTTTGACAAACAGGATTAGTGCTCCTGCGGATGATGATGATGGTCGTATCCATCCCCTGTTCAAATTTTGGTTTAGGTAATCCCTTAACGCTTTCAATTCTTCATCCCTTAACGGATAGAGTTTCATAAAGGGGGCGGTTTTGCCTTCTTCGAGTTCTATGCGGTGGTCTTCGGCTCGGTGTTCGGGAAGGTCGGTTCAATCCCCTTCTTCAAACATGTCGAAAAAGTCATCGTATTCCTTGGGGCTAAGTTGTCTTAAGGTGATTTTCTTCTTTTTCGCTTCTTGTTGGACCGCTAGTCTTGTACTGAGGGTAGAGGCTTCTGCTATCGTTGGACCGTTGCTTCCAGATTCCCATTTCAGAATTCCGGTTTGTTCTTCTTGTCGATACAGTCTTCCAAAGGTTTTTGCTGATATAAGATTAATATCCATGCTTTTTCCATGGATGTTTAACAATTTGTTTGTTCCGGTACTCCCGAACCATTGGGTGTTCCTGTCTGTCTGGTCCAGGTCTTGCACTTCTCTAAGTGTCCTGGTGTCTATTTTTTCGATAATCATCTGTGCTATTCGATCACCTTTATTGACCGTATAGTCTGTTTCTTTCAGGTTAATTAATTGGACTTGGATTTCTCCTCGATAGTCTGCGTCGATCACTCCTTCTCCCTTAGTAATGCCATATCGCATGGCTAATCCACTTTTTGGTGCAATCCTTGCATAGGTGCCTTCTGGTAGTCCTATCGCTATTCCTGTCTTGATCATAGTCTGTCCTCTGGCTGGGACGGTCATGCTATGCGTGCTATGCAGGTCTAGACACGCTGCTCTTGCCGATCCCCTGACCGGTATCTTGGCTTCTGGGTTCATCTTCTGAACTTGGAGGTCTTTGTTCGTACATGTCGCTTCCGATATGTTTGCTTGTTTGTTCTCCCAAAGGGCTATCTCTTCGGGAGTCATTTCAAGTGTTGTTGATACCATTAGACATTCTTTAGCGCATCTGTCGCTGTCGTAGAATATCTTTTCTTTTGCCCAGTCAATCCTAGTTGCCTGAAGTACCTCTGTTGTCCTCGCATCCAGTGGGCAGCCACATCAACAATTTCTTGCTAAAAGATTTGCTAAGATTCTGCGTTCTATTATCGCATCTGAGTTTCCTCTGCCTTGATCTGCTGGCCTTCTTCCGGAAGAATGTAAGGCTCAATGAACTGACGAATAAACTCTGCAAACGTGAACTCCTCTGCGCAAACAGCAGTAGATCCAGCCTAAAGAGAGGTCCGTGTAAAGGAATTCAATAAACGAGTGAGGTCGGTAACGACAATGTCCCAACAGTCTTCTGGAATCTCAATCGGCGCTGCCTCGATAAGTGTTGGCATAGCAGGCCATTCAAGACCATGTAGCTCTGCAATGACTGACGCTTGTAAACGGATGTCATGGGCCAGTTACGCAGCATGGTCAACACTACAAAAGTTGGTAGACATCTTCGTTGCCACCCAATGCTTCTTGTACCAGCCAACCAACTCGTACTCGGAAGATGTTCACACCAATGGCCAATCAATGGATCAGGAGAGAATGTGTTAAGCGAAAAGTTTGCTTAATGATATACTGTAACGGGGACTCCCTATGGGAAGATGGATCCCAAGGATTGGGCCGTACCGAAGCTTTCTTCGTACGCAAAGTGAAGAACACATATGTAAGAGAGAAAATGTTATGGGTGAAACTTAATATGGTTAAGTCGCAGCTTTACTCAATAAGTTCTGGAGAGGATAGTTCATCGTCTTAGGAGAAGAGGTCTTGCATATACTTACTTAGAGTTATATTACCAGCTCCTCTCCATCACTCCTAAGCGCACCACTATCGCGAGCACGGCAATCTCCTTCGGGCCTGCGGCTAATATTCTAGCAAATGTCAGCCGGCTCTGCTAGTTCATTATCTGATGTGAAGTATTCATGGAGTACCCTGATAAATGAATTCAACTGCAGGAGAAAAACTCTTTACATGGCTGTCCGGTTAGTGGCAAACTACCTGGTTACTGATAAGCTAGTCTAATATCGAACTCACTGTCCCATTCGTATCCGTCTGTGCAAGGCTCGTGGACAACCACTCAATGGTGCCATTTTGGTTTACAAATCTATGGTCTTCTACTGGCTTCGACACTATAGCTTGGTCTACAGACTCCCGTCATGAGATACTTAAGCCATTGGCTTATACGGGCGCTACCCATAACTACTGACGATCAGCACCTCAGTTAAGATAAGACTACTACGATCTAGGGCTCACTAACAACTTCCCGACATCTTACAGTCTTCCCGAGACATATGGGAATCGAAGGTTTACCACTTAACCGGAGGCCTCCCGGGCTTCCGCTATATCTTATGTACCTACCACCATAGTCTTATAAGGATCAGTGGTGTATACGCTGGAGAATGCATTCTCGTGTAACTATTCGATCGCCCCATGCCTCCTCATATATCCAACAGGTTCCAGTCGGAAGGACGGCAACAACGTATATGGTATTATACCGCAGTCTTCAATCATAGGCTTTTACTAGTAAATTAGCATCCCCCCCTTTCTTCACAGAAAGGTGATGTATATAATGTGTCTTTTTTATCAATTTGA
>QLOI01000063.1:24077-42183 GCA_003313605.1 Tuber umbilicatum | reverse complement strand
TTAGGTAGGGTAACTCGCCGGAACTCTCGGAGACCTTCCGAACTCGCAGCGTAGACTTCCCTATCTACCCGGTATAACTTTTCTTGTTCGCAGTCTAAGCATTACCATTTGCCTAGTCCATAGGGTAACCCTTTGATAGAGTTTCCTGACTAGCCTAACCGTAACCCTTCCGGGCTTCGGCATGGGATAAGACTAAGTCTACTGTAAGATCCAGCAGGGTCGTTACATTGACATTACGATGAAAGTTGGGATGTAGTCATTGCCGCCCCAGATCTTTTATTTCATTCCCTCCCACAGACCCCTCGTAAGTCTGGATCTACCTCTGATTGCCCTGTGGAGTTCACGTTTCCAGAGTTTATCCAACACTTCATGGAGCCTTACATTCTTCATAAAGTAGGCCAACAGATCATAGCAGCGGAAACTCAGATGCGATACTGGAACCATGAACCTCCGCTAATCTTTCAGCAAGAAATTGTTGATATGGCAGCCAACTGGATGCGAGGACAACCGACGTCCTTCAAGCAACTGGTTGTCAACCAGCAAGCCATAAACAATAGGGTCCATGTCTTACAGCGGGCAGTCAAGGAAGGTCACCAGATAGATGCGCAAAACGATGTCATCATAACAGGCGCACCTCCAATGCCAAAGGAACCTAGATTACACTTCGCGGATCTTTTGACGCAGAATCTGCAGGACCCGGAATATCATGGGATGTTAACGGAGGCAGGGCTAGTTTTGGCTTTAGGCCAGAACCAAAGGGCACTCGCAGCGGAGCCCTCACTTCACCACTTTGTTGAGCAAGTGGCGGTAGCTTGGTCGTTGACCATGACTAGGAAAAGCTCCACCCGAACTCCAAGTACGGCTATGGGTTCAAAGCCCTCCGGGAGTCGGTAAATAGTGAAAGACTTTGCCGGCACCAGGTGGCAATGCACGGAAGCCACGTGCTCCAAAGATGAACCCTACTGTCCAAGTTATTCCCCCTCCAGCTCCTGGAAGTGATGATGCACCATCACTGATCACACCGAAGCCCACATGGGCACCTCCACCACCGACTCTTGCGGCACCAGTCTAGCCAAGCAGGGTGGGCCTATTTGGCTCACCGGGTGGGGCTCTGTTCCCTGCACCACGTTCGCTGGAGCTATATCTGGCTTTTACTGCGGAATGACTATTCACCTCTGGTGGCTTTGCCGGTTTTCGGCAAGCAACACCAAGGACAGGTCCATGTGAACGTTAATGTCGGATAGACCACCTCTCACTGGAGGGTCATGTTCGGTATCTGCATCAATTTCCTTGTACCAGGCGTCGTGATGAGCCTGTAGTACGCCCCGATCTTTCTTCATAGACTCTCGTACCTCAGCCCCCGGCCCCACCTCCTCGACCAAGACCACGCCAGTGTCGGTTTTGTAGGCAAAGAGGACAAGTGGGACCACCAATTGATCCTGATTCTTGTGAGGCCTTTGTGGAATATTTGTTGGGTTGGTGTATGGGAACAGCGAATGATACGGCTAGTACCCGGATACCTCCTCCTCCACCCGAGAACCCTTAACAACCTCCCAGGGGGAACACCCAAGCTGGAGATCAGGGGGGTGATGGGGAATCCTCTGATGGATACAATCGCCCTGAGGAGACTCACAGTAGAAATACAGGGGGCAGTGGTGGTGGGAATGCTCCCCCACCTGGTGGAAACGTTGGCGCTGGGAGGAATCCGGGTGATTCCAGTTCCTGCAATAGCTCCTACGATGATGCCGACTCCCTACCTGATCTTACCCCGTTCTTAGGACGGCGAAGGCCCAACTGGAATGGGGCCAAGAATAGGAGATATAACCGTGGGTTGGCTAGGTTTGCTGCTCTCCTTGGAAAAATGAGTGGGCAATCCACTCATAGTACCAGTAGGCCCTATGCTTCAGTAAAGCCCAAGCAGCGGGAAAATTTAAGTAACATAGCCGCTTTCAAAGGAGACACTACCGACACCAAACGGTTTCTCATGGACGTCCAAGTCCAATTCACTTATTTCAAGAAGTCCGCTGAGGACGATATGGATAAGATTGGCTTTGTTGTTCTACTCTTGGAGAATGCAGCCAAGAACTGGTATTTGGGTATTCATTGTTCCATCAGTGAGGATGAAGCGATGCGGATGGGTATCATCTTCAACCCTGACAATGAGCTGTGCACCAGGGCAGGATTCTGCACTCGGCTTGAAGCCAGTTTTGGTGGGCATGAAGATCATGATTGCAACCTTGCTGAATAGATGCGTTTGTCTATGAAGCCTGGGAGGGTTGACAACTACCGCGATAAAGTGGTTGACCTCGTGGCCTGCCTCGAAAACACTGTTTTAGAGCAAATAATAGATAAGGTTTGGATAGGAATCACTTCTGTGTTGTGAAACGCATGGGCGTTAAAGTAACCACATCCTACCGAAGCCGATACATATATCGATCTATTTCGTAAAGTTGGTCATACCCTTCATGAGAACGCTAACTTTGGTAACACTGTTGCCAAAAACCATGGCAGCTCAGGCAATGACAAGGCTAGCGATAAGACCTCTTCCTCAAAGAAGCAGTGGAAAAAGGAGAAGGGTTCAGGTAAGTCAAAATCCCAACCCTCCCAGACAATTAAGACCTCTAAGGTTAGAGAATCCGCATATGCCAGCGCTCATAAGGGCATTCCAGATAACCTAACTGAAAAACGTCGCAAGTCTGGGCATTGCTCCAAATGCGGGCAGCCTGGACACTTCAGGCATAAATTTACCTCGTCCTCCCCTGTTGTTCATTCCGCAAAGTGAAGAAATAAGCGGTCACCTGAACAGGCAGGGCTTCAAGAGGCGCAGGCTGGCAAAGTTAAACGCATTGAAGCTGCTCCTTCTTCAGCTGGCGATAAGAAACTCCATGAAGCACGTCAGGCCTCCCCACTGATTATGGAGGTTGATACTCAGGAATCAGACTAAGATAAGTCTGTCATCAAGGACTAACAAAATTACATAAAACTAAGGAGCCTCTAGAGGAAGGAAGTGGCTGATCCTTAGATTCCAGGGAACAAGGCAAGAATCCCGGAGGAATCTTGGTTATGTTAGATGTTCTGGGTCGCGTTTCTTTATTTCTTTTGTCATGGGTTTTCCTTTTCAAATCAAGGTTATTGGTTTTCCTCATGGGTTCGTGTTGCGTGAATAGTTTCTATGGTTATGTATTATCTTTGTTCTTGAAAGGTTTACTACATCAAGCAGGACTTGATTAAGCATTCAAAGTTTATTTCCAGTTTACCTGAGGAGAGTTTAATACCTGAAATCATGTAGGCCTGATAGTAAACATTTCTAGCCATTTATATTATTGAATTTTCACGACCTGTTGTGGCCGCCGTTATGTCGAAAGGCAATGGATACTATCATCAAAATGGTTAATGAGTTGAGCCCTACGAAGCGATTGAGGGTACAAGACCCTCCAAAACATACTAAGTGTATCCGTGTTAAGGTACGACTTCAATGGAAACTTAGAGGAAGGAAGGGTACTGCAGAGGCTACACTCTTACTAGATAGCGCTGCTACAGGCCCAGTCCTTAGTACTCACTGGGTTAATGAAACCATGACCCCAGGTGTACGGCGAATGGTATCTTGTCCAATGTCAGATGCGAGTGGTAATCACAGACCCGGATGGGGTATCCACTCCACCAGGGAGTTGACAAACCGTACCGGAGACCATAAGAATAAGATGCGATTTGAAGTCGCTGGCATCAGTAACTCAAAGTTGGATGGATATTTGCCGCTGTCGTGGTTAAAAGCGCATAATCCAGATATAGACTGGAAGCAAGCTATTCTGATGTGGAGATCAGAATATTGTAAGACACATTGTTTAGGTCCTAACAGACGCCTACAATTTATAACCGAAGATGAGATGTTAGCCGCGGATGCTAACTCAATTTACCTCTTGGGAATGGCACAGTTTACGGATGAAGATGGTGGAGATATTACGTTAAAGCTCGTACCTGAATCCAAGGACTTTGGCGATATCTTCAGCCAACAACGCATTGAATCCCTACCGGAGCATTCGAAGTATGATCACAAGATTGAGCTACTTCCGAATACTACTGCGCCTTTCGGTCCGATTTATCCTTTATCGGAAAAGGGGCTTAAGGTCCTCCTTGAGTATCTCGATGAGATGCTACTCACGGGAACGATAAGGAGCTCACGGTCTTCTACAGCTGCGCCTATTCTCTTCGTACCAAAACCAGATGGTACTCCATTGTTATGTATAGACTACAGTATATTAAACAAGATTACAGTAAAGAACACATACCCTCTACCGCTATTCAATGCGCTGCGAGACAAACTCGGGAATAGGCAGGTGTTCAAGAAGATGGACCTCAAGAATGGAGACTACCTTCTGCGAATAGCGGAAGGAGAAGAATGGAAGACAGCATTCCGATACCAGTATGGATTATATAAATATACACTGATGCCTTCTGGCTTCTGCAACGCTCCGGCAACTTTTGAGGGATGATCATTGAGGTCTTCAGAGACCTATTAGATGAGGGTGTCATCGCCTATATGGATGATATATTGATATACTCTGAAACAATGGAGTAGCATGTCTCCCTGGTCCGTAGGGTAATTGAAAGGCTGGGATATACGCGCTTATGCGTTAGCATAAAGAAATCAACCTTCCATCAGAGAGAGGTTGAATTTCTCCTATATAAGATATCTGATCGCAGAATATCCCTGACCGAGGCAAAGATAGCCGAACTTAAGAAATGGCTACCACCCAATAGTGTCATTGAAGTCCAGAGCGTTATGGGGTTTGCAAACTTCTACCGTAGGTTTATCTAAGGTTTCAGCAAGATTGCGAAATCTCTCACCGACCTGACAAAGAAGGATATCAGATTCGATTGGACACCAGCATGTCAAGAGGCCTTTGATTATTTGATAGTAAAATTTACAACAGGACCTATATTAGTACACTTTGACCCTGAACGTCAGACAAAGCTGGAGACCGACGCTAGTGACTTTGGTTTAGGGGCCATATTGTCCCAACTGTGTGAGCACAATAAATGGCATCCTGTAGCCTTTCATAGTAGAAAGTTCTTCCCAGCGGAAATAAATTATGATGTCCATGATAAGGAAATGACTGCGATTGTGGCAGCATTCAAGGAATCGGATCATTTACTACGGTCGGTAGCGGATCAGGTTACCATTTACACTGATCATAAGAACTGGGAATATTTTAACTGTACCAAGATTCAAAACTGTAGGCAACATCGCTGGGCTGAGTACTTACAACCGTTCAACTTCCGGGTGGTATACCGTGAAGGAAGGTTGAATGAAAAGGCTGATGCACTGTCTAGGCGTAGGGACTACAGCCTGGAAGGGGGGGGTAATTCTTAATCAAATTCTATGCAAACCTTTTTTCGCGCTGGGCAAGGGGTAGTTCAACAGGAGCGGGACATCTTGCGACCACAGTTGTTGCAGGCGTGCCAAGGATTTCGTTTACAATTCACGCTCCTAGAGCGACTCAAGCAGGTTACAACAAAAGACCAGGAATACGAGGAGATTCTTGATTCATTTAAGGGAGACACTAAGCGAGTTGATCCTAACCTTACGATTGAGAAGGACCTACTCCTTTACAAGAACCGTTGGTACATACCTGCGGATGAGGCGTTCAAAGGTACAATCATGAAGGCTGCACATGATTCTCGCTTAGCGGGACACTTTGGGACATACAAGACTAGGAAAAGGGATAGAGTAAACTTCTACTGGCCAAAGATGGATGATTATATCACACAATAGGTTCACACATGTGATATATGCCAGTGCAGTAAAACTGCGCGACACAAGAAGTTTGGATTACTTAAACCTATAGAGGTACCGCTACGACCATGGAAGGCCATTTCTTTGGACTTTATTGTGGCATTACAGCGTCCAAAGGGTATACGAAAATCTGGGTCATAGTAGACAAGTTCTCGAAGATGTCTCATTTTATACCTTTGGCAACGGAAGTACCTATAGGTGACTTAGCCCTGGTGTTCCTGAAGGAGGTTTGGCGTTTCCATGGTCTACCAAAGACTATCATATCGGGCCAAGATAGCCGATTCACCTCTAAGTTTTGCAGTAGCTTAACGAAATTGCAAAGAGTGAAGCTAAATGTTTCCATAGCTTTCCACCCTGAAACTGATGCGCAGACTGAATGGGCAAACCAGACTTTGGAGCAATACATTTGGAGTTATTGTTCCTACCAGCAGGACGACAGGGCAGAGCTACTGCCCTTGGCAGAATATTCTTATAAGACTTCACTGTGGGAATCGACTAAGGTGATTCCCTTTGAGATCAATTAAGGGGTTAATCCAGAAACAAATTGGTCCGGGTCCGTATCGGAAAGTCAAGATATACACCCAAGCAGCAAGCTATTAGTTAAGGATCAGGAAGGGACATGGATAGAAGTTCCAGACACTTTACATAAGGCTCAAGAGAGGTAACGGAAGTGGCATGATCAGAAAAGATTGCCAGCACCTGAGTATACTACGTTGAAGGATGTAAATGCTGGTTGAGCGCAGAGGGTCGATCAAGTAAAGTTGAATCAAAGAAACATATGAACCAAGCGACCGATAGAAAAACTTAATCGTCGTATGTACGGACCATTTATGGTTTTACGAAAGCTTGGTTCAGCAGCTTATGAAATTCAACTCCAGCAACATTGGGGTATACATCGAGTCTTTAACGTTGGCCTCTCAGAACCATATAGGGAGGACACAACAGGTAGGCGTACAGTAGAGGTACCCATTCCCGATATAATAGATAATAAGCTTGTTTATGTTATGGAGACCATCCTTGACAGCCCTTGGTATGGGGGAGCTCGTCAGAAATTCCCCCAGCTATTTGTCCAATATTTGGTGGCTTGGAAGGGCTTTAGTCCCAAGGATAACTCCAGGGAACAGTTTGAGATTTTAGGTGGAACAGGTACACAAGCCCCCGCAGATTTCCAAAAACGATACCCGTCGAAACCCAGAGATCATGGGGTAGTAGGTAGGGGAAATGGAAATAAACAAAAACGCTAGAGGCCGAGGGTGGCCCTAGAGAAGAGAGGGGTGATGTAACGACCCTGCTGGATCTTACAGTAGACTTACTCTTATCCCATGCCGGAGCCCGGCAGGGTTACCGTTAGTCTAGTCAAGTAACTCTACCAAAGTGTTAACATTTGGACTAAGCAAATGGTAATACTTAGACTGCGAACAAGAAAAGGTATACAGGGTAGGTAGGGAAAGTCTACGCTGCAAGTTCAGAATGTCTCCAAGAGGTCCGGCGAGTTATCCTACCTAAGACAGGTACTTACCTTATCTTAGGGAGTATAGTTACCCTACCTTGGCAAAGAGGTGGTCCGACTTGAGGATAGGAGTTACCCAACATTGAGAGTAAAAAGGTTACGCGAAGTTTCGGGAAAAGTCATACGATTGTTTGTTACACAAGATTATATAGGAGGGTCAAATTTGGCTCCGTGTGGTAATCCGTTGTCGGGGTGCGAACCGAAAAGAATCTTACCTGTGGCGAACATTGCGAAATCTGAGTTCAACACCCCCCTCTGGCCCCGATGTACATACAATGCGTCCTGGGCCAACAGTTGGGAAGTGGCTGGTTTACTAGTTAAAGCTTATGATTGAAGACGGCGGCATAATACCCTATACGTTGTTGCCGTCCTTCCGACCGATGGATGTTCGCACGGTATATGAGAGGGCCTGGGGCGACCGAATGGTTACACGAGAAGTCATTCTCGGGTACATACACCACTGAGCCATATAAGCCTACGGTGGTAGGTATGTAAGGTATACCGGAAGCCCGGCAAGCCTCTGGTTACATGGTAGACCTTCCACTACCTTATGTCTCCAAAAGACTGTAAGATGTCGGGAGCTTGTTAGTGAGCTCTAGATCGTGATAGTCTTATCTTGACTGAGGTGCTTATCGTCAGAGGCTACGGGTGGCGCCCATATAATTCTACTTAAGTATATGCGAGGCCTCTTCTCCTAAGACGATAAACTATTCTCTTGTGAACTTATTGCGTAAAGCTGCGACTTAAAGATATATAGTTTCGCAGTTAAAGTTTTCTCTCTTAGATATTTTTTCTTCACTTTCCGTACGAAGAACGCTTCTGTAAGGCCGCATCCTTGGGATCCATCTTCCCACAGGGAGCCCCCGTTACACAAGGGTGGGTTCGATAATGTCAACTCAAACCTGCTCTGTTGTATGCTCCGCCAGTTTTCCACCGCTAAATATATGGTCTCCTGGATTTGATCTGTTATCACCTCCTGTCAGAGCCGCCTGATCATTCAGGGTGCCCAGGGGGTTTTTTCTCCAGTTACAGTTGCGACCCTACAAGGCTTTCCCATTTCTCCTCTTTTGTTCGTTCTTTATGTTTCTTACTTGCACATTTCTATCCCCAGTGGAGTAGTCTTATCCTAGGTGGATGATTTTTCTATCACCGTGGGCTCCTTCTCTTATCTTTCTAATGTTAGACTCCTTCAACATGCTTTCCTCACTCTCATCAATCGTACTGCTTTCTTGGGGGTCTCCTCCTCGGTCCTTAAACTGAACTCCTACACTGGTGCACGTTTAGGGACCGCAACCCCGTCCGTCACGCCTCCATTTCGATCAACTCCCTTCCATTCAGTCCCACTGCGGAGCTCAGCTGGCTCGGCTACTGGCTTACCCCCATCTTAGAAATCTCCTCACTCTTCCACAGCCGTCTTGCACTAGCCTGGGCTTGCTTCGCTCCAGTAAAACGCCTCAATCCTGCCCGGAAAGGTCTTTCCCCTTGGTGCTGTCAAAAGCTGGCTGCAGGACTCCTCTTCCCAATTCTTATATATGGCGCTGACCCTCTCATCCCCAATGCCACCATTTTGAGCAAACTCGACTCCTTTTGGCTTGAGGTCCTCCGCTGGGTTACAAATTTCTTCAGGGTTACCACCCCAGCTATTCTACATCGCGAGTCCTCCCTCCCCAGTGTCTCCCTCGTCCTACAACACAAAGGCAAGCTTGTTGTACTACGTCTCCTCCGCTCCGCGCCACACATCAATCCTGCCGTTGACCGCCTGGACCCACTAGTCCCTACCTGGCACTCCTGCCGCCCCGTCTAACCATTATCTTCTCGCATCACTCCGAGGCTCAGATCGCCCTCGCCTCTGCTCTCTTACCCCCTCTGCTACTTTTCGTCACCTCCCCCTAGATGCCATCGCTTACTCAGTCAAGTTTCTCCTGCCCGTCCTGCTCCCTCTGGCCTCCTCTCACTTGCTGCTCCCCTGCCCATATGAACCCGCAGGTGCCCCACCCCATGGCTCCCTCAAGTCAAAGGTCCTCGCCTCTATTCTCGCTTTCTAGGCTGCTCTGCCATCCCCCTCCTCATAGAAATTTCCACCTTCCTTCACGCCTCATACCTTGATGGACATTGCCAAGTTCTCTGCTGGCCGTCTCTACCGAATGAGGGCAGTTAGACCTACCTCGCTGCGCACACCTCCTGGTCCAATTGTGATGCTTCTACCCTGTGCCCCTTTTGCGAGGAGACAGACGAGACCTTTGATCACACCATCCTCCACTGCCCGGCCAAGGCCCAGCAGAGAGCTTCCCACCTTCGGGGAATCTCCAGCGTGTTGTCTGACGCCCCGGTTAGTCCTCGGCCTCGCTCATCATCGGCTTGGCTTCACACATTTCTTCCGCGGCTACTGGGTTCCCGTCCAGTATGCCCCCCTTGGTCTCAGCCTCCTCATCTGAGTCCCCTTCACCTGGCCCCCTGGTCCCCTTGTCCTCCTCTCCTGCTTTCTCTTTTTGAGGCCTCAGTTCTTTATTTTTTTTATCTGCCGGTAATTTCGATGATGGCATTAATTACTTGTTTGGTCTTATTATTTTTAGGTACCCACGGCATCGGCCGTGGACGTTGATTATGATGATGGGTTTCTTTACATATAACTCTCCTTGAGCTGGGCTGTTGTTTTGGGCTGAGGTTGCTTTACTTTCTACGTTAGTCATCGTTGGTGATGCTAGGAATTGGGTTTTCTCGCTTTAAAGCGCTGGTTGCGTCATTTGAGTTTCGCTGTTTCATTTGTTATTGCTTCGGAATTAAGGGTTTTTGTATGCCATAGGGCGAGCTGCATATATGTTTTTGGGCCAGAATCAATAAACATTTGAAGGAAAAAAAAAAAAAATGTAAAAACGTATACAGTACATCGAACCTTGCCCCCACGAGGAAATGAAAGTAGGTGTCCACTCCTGGGGTGTTCCAAAGCGAAAACCCCATATCGAATACATGGCTGGTATAACTGGAAGTAAAAACTTAATCATTCTTAGATCACTGACGAAGGGAATCAAAAGATGGACCGTGAATGTTCATATCCCCCAAACATAAAACAGGATTCAAAAGCCCTGGAGAAAATACCTGTGGACTCACTGTCCTGTGGTTAGCAGAAGTACCACCAGTACTGTAGACATTAATGATACAAAAAATCTTATGGTTAGAATCAAAGAACCTATTGGCGGTAAAAATATCGACCACCATGAGATCAGAGCAGTCAAAAAACCCTGGAAGCAATGAAACAACAGACAAAAAGGAAGCTGAAATATAAGCGGCCACACTGGGATGGGCAGCAGTAGTGGAGAGGGGGTGGAAAACTTTGTAACCAGCTATCTACTACGTCCTGTTGCCCTTCTTATATAGCCTTCTCACAACATACTTATTACTCAAAACCTAACAACTATGAGTCTCAAGTGTAACTCATTCACTCGCCTAACATCTTATAACTTAAACGAGTCATTGCGCAATAACCTAACAACTATGAGTCGCAAGCGCAACTCATGAGAAAACATAATATCATATGACCCAAAATGAGTCATTTGTGTAACAATAACATCTGACTCACAATCGTAAGTCATGTAAAATCCCATCTAACCTTAACCTAGGTCATGTATATAAATCATCAACACATAACACATGAAACCCTATTACTCATATATCAGTCGTAATGTGGAATCAGCTAAGTCAGTCCGGAATCGTGACAATAAGTACTATTTCTATATGGTAATTTGTATGTCCGGAGAAGTATTTTTTCAACTATACCACTTGTTCAAACAATGTAACCACTCGTGAGACGTGAAGTATGTTGCAGTAACAGAATCGGTGGCACTGTTTGTCTAAACCGTATTACAAATAGCATCCCACCGTTAGTTCCTAGAGAGCTTCCATTACAGTGGAGATTCTGTTCATTGATAAGTTGTACAAGTTGTGCTTGTTTACATTAACCTTGCTTTTTATTTTAGTTTGATTAAAGAACTAATAGCCGCTTCCCCTCCTATTTCGCGTTGCTCATAGTCGGGAAAAGCAAGTGAAACACAAAAGCAAGTGAAACACAAAAGCAAGTGAAACACAATGCAACACAACGGAAAAGCAAGTGTAATGGAACACAAAAGCAAGTGCAACACAATATAACACAATAATGTTTTTTAAATTTTTTATTAAATTAATGTACATAATACACGTTATAAAACATATATCTATATCTCCAGATGAGTTTATCTAGCCTCAATTCAAGCGTATAAAATCAGCATTTCTGGTCATAGAGTCATCTGAAATAGGTGAAGAATCAGAATCTGATTCACAAGCAAGAACGTCATCATCACTCTCTGTGATACCAGCTTTTCTATCATTTGCCATTTGTATCCTACATCCCTCATCAACTGGTTGTCTTTGGGTATATATTCCAACATCTATTTGTTGATTATCAACCTGTAATTGTCGATCAATTACGTTGCCAGTATTCATAGCGCCTGGATCAAGTAACAATAAAGCTTGTGAGAGGTCAGGAGGTGCTAGAAGTGACTCAAGATCTGCCGCTATCGGATTCTTTTCTGGATCCAGAATTGCAATCAATAGCTCTGGCGGAATAGTTCCATCTTGAGTTTGAAGATTGTAGATTTGCTGCTTTCTTTTCCCTTTATCCTTTCGAGCATTGATTCCACGACGATCTAGTGCCATTTTAGCCTTATTGACTGCTACTTGAATACTCTTTTGGGCTCTCTTGATTGCAGCGGACCTCGCCTTCACCTCTTTCTCATGTTGCTTGAATCGTGCTTCCTCAACTGTAAGAGGTCCTCCTTTCTGAATCACACGTCTTGACTTCGCTTTGCGTTTTTCTGCCTCATTGATTCTAGTTTGAACATTGCGGTATGTATCTTCCTGAAGTTGTACTTTGGCCAGATAAACTTCAGTTCCTTTCGCCAATGTTGAAAACGCTCTTTACTAGTCGGACTGAAGATTTCAGCTTGATCAATCCACTCTGCTATTCCCTGCTGACACTGAGCATAAGTGCTAGGAGTCTTTGGAAGCTCTATATCCTCATATTCTTCAGATGGAACCATATTCTGACTGGAGGTGGCTTCAGGATTGCTCATAGCTGTTGCTAACAGCCTTAGATAGCCTTTTGCCTTATTGTTGTAATAGCGCATTTTCTTCTATGCACTTTTGAAAGAAACAAGAAACATCCCGGAATTCTTAAAAGCATTTTTGATTTTATATGGTTGGAAAGTCTGCTTCCGAATTGAATCCAAGTCACGAAAAAAGGAGGAAATTGTATATTCAATTTCGAGAGACTGGAGTGCATTATTGATAGCCTTGGAATGATAATGCTTCCAAGGACGAAAGACACCAACGTCAAGAGGTTGAAGAACATGGGTCATATGTGATCGAAATTCAAATGTTACAATGTGATTTTCGTGACATTTAACTATAAAGTCCTCCTGGCGGTGAGAATTATGGCCGTCGAGGAGTAGCAGACGCCAATGTTTATCTGGCCCTGCGCCTACATGCTTAATAAAGTGATTTAGTCATGCAAGTGCTATATTCTCATTGGTATATCCAGTCGGTGATACAGTAATTACTTCCGCACCGGTTAGGTTCTCGTGTATCCAATTTTCCCTAATCTGCTCTCCTGGACAGATAATGATTGGAGGTGGGGGCGGACATCCATCAGCGCATATTGCTTCAATAATCGTAACGGACTGACGGTTCTCGGGGCTTGAAGTATACAACTCCTTAACTTCCATGGGAACAATAGCAACTTCCCCAGCCGAACATCCAATTCTGACACCTGATTCATCCATGTTGTATATATACTTGGCCTTATCCATGTTATACTTTGACAGTGCATTCTGATAGTTGACAAAAAACATTTTCAAGTCCTCTTCTGTGTGTGTCATGATTCGAGCTCTCGTGATAGGCTTTGTTTTAATTGTATGGAGACTTGGATTTTTCTTCAACCATTGTTGAAACCAAACTTGAGATGGAGGGTCTAGCTGTTCTGCTTGGCGAAGATGACTGATTGCTGCACAAATAATCGCTGGAGTTGCTGCGATTCCCATCTCCCACTGCTCATGACAACACAGATAAACTGCGTGTTCCTGTGCCTTCGTCAGGATAATATTGTTACCACCATGACGATTTATAGTTCCTCGTGCGTTGCGTACTTGTTTCCTCTGACGCCGCTGGGGTGTTCGAATAGTGGCAGCGTTCACGTTGAACATTTTCGCCGCTGTACTTGCTGTTTCTGTAGGTTCCTCTTCCAGCGATTTCAAGGCTCTATTCAGTCGTTGCTTGACTTCTAGCTTTTCGCTGATATCTGTCATCGTAATTGCTGATTTGGTATTGCTGGTTTGTGAAAGCTGGTTTGGTCCTGCTAATTGATTATGATGGTTAAATAGAAATTCACTGGTATGAAAGAGGATTTAACTACTTTATTTTGAACTAATATTATTTACATTAAGCGCAATAACAAATAAACTAAAAAAATAACCATTGACCTGCATTCTATTGTATTACACTTGCTTTTATATTGTGTTGCACCTGCTTTTGTGTTGTGTTACACTTGCTTTTGCCTTGCATTACACTTGCTTTTCCGTTGTGTTGTGTTGTGTTTCACCTGCTTTTGCGTTTCACTTGCTTTTCCCGACTATGAGTAACGCGAAATAGGAGCGGACCCGGCTATTAATATTCACGTACCGATCTGAAGGTGGCTTACTTGCTTACAACTTAGGAAACCTTTTCTGAATGCCTGCCCACTTAACATAACCTGCCAGCTTAATGTAACTTGTAGCTCAATACAATATTTTGTAGTTAACCAATATAATAATACTTTCTTTAGTTTTGCAGCTTATTGTAATGTCTCTTCAATTGTATCTCGCTATTCAGCTTGTGTGTATTTTTATAGCTAAAATTACTAGTAGGATTAATAGTATATAATATTCTATTTTAATATATATGTAGTAAAATAGATTCTTACATCCTACAATTAGTGCTTAGAGGACTTATTTTTCATCAATTATTACCCAGATATATGCAAGCTGTTCGATTTTCTTGTTTTCTATATAAAATACCGATTTCAATTTTCAATGCTATTAACTATCTCATCTATATACCTCCTCTACCAGTGACTATGATCCTCCTCAGCTAGTACATTGAGCTATACACAGATATTCAGATAACAATCCAAGTTCTTTTATCTTAGGAGAGATAGGAACATGAGAATCCACACCTGGTAGTAGTTGCTCGCCACTCTGAAATTCCAGTTTCACTACTCTGAGCACATGGGCAACATGTTCCATCAAAGCAGGACCAATCAACAACTAACCGGAAGCACTCTGATGATCAAGAATGAGCAGTTACCTAATACTAGGACCGTTAGGATGCTACAAGAACTACTACTCATCTGGAGATACTCTTAGGCTGTGCGAGCAGGATCCAGAAAAGTCATCATAGTGGTCCACAATAGTATTCAAAAGAATCCTTATCAGCCATTAAAAATGCAGGATTAGTTTGAATGATACAAGGGAGTCCATGAGAAGAATAGTTTTGAAATTAGTTACTGTCATACTTTTAATAAGACTGGTTTAAGAATTGGCATTAAACGTAACTAGTAGATTACTAGAAGAAGCCCCCAATGACAGACATACTTGGAAAGTTCATCAAACTGGAAAGTATCTTTCTGTATGTGAAATTATCAGTCGTGAAGTATTTCTTCTACCACCGGTGATTATTATTGTAGGCATAATTCCTTAAAATCCATAGTATAGTACAATATCTATACAAGATGATTATCTGATAGGAGGACTGGAATCTGAATTCAATAATGATGAATTATTACTAAACTATTATGACTATTGTGACTTACATTCTCACTAAGGAAGTGATAATATTTTGTGTTCTTGATATTGGATAGTGTTAGCTGCCACTGTACTATAGAGTTTGTAGATCACTGTGATCAGTACAAGATTATTATAATGTGCCTACCTCCTCACGCTAGCTATCTTCTTCAACCACTTGACATTATGGGGTTTCCGCCATATAAGCATTATCGTGTTGAGGCTGTTCAAGCAGCAACAAGTTCTGGTTGTAGGTAGTTTGATGAATTGAAATTTCTAGCCAATATTGATTTAATCAGGCAGTTGACTTTCAAACAATCACAATCAAGTCTTCCTTAATGGCAACAGGACTTATCTCTGAAAATGCCAATATGAGTATATATAAGGTACCAGAAGTAGCTTACCCATTAGAAGTCCAGAGTAACTGGAGCTCCATAGGGGGAGATGGATCCCAAGGAGACGTCAGTACCAAATTCTTCTTCATATGTAAATAAAGAACCAATATTTATAAGAGACAACCCTAATGGTGAAACTTGATATCATTAAGCCAAAGCTTGACTCAATAACCTCTGAAGATAATAGTTGATCCGCTTAGGAGAAGATGTTTGGCATATACTTAAATACAATGATGGATGGCCAGCCTTTGTCCATTACTCCTAAGCTCACCAAAATCACGAGCAGGCCATCTCCTCTGCGCGTCGGGCTAACATTCTACCGAAAGTCAACTGACTCTGCTAGTCTCGTGTTCTGGGTGAATTGTTCTGGCTGTATCCTGATCCATACAGCTGGAGGAGAAAACTTTTCACATCTTTGCCCTGCTAGTGGTAAACCAACTGGTTAATGATAAGTTGGTCTAATATTGAACTCACTGTCCCATAAGTGTTCGTCTATGCTAGTCCTGTAGACTACCATCCTCTGGTGTTACTATGTTCTGCAAGTCTATCACCCTCCTTGGTCTTTGGCATGATTGCTTCGTCTACAAACTCTATTGATGAGTCACTTAAGTCATTGACTTGTACGGGCACTACCCGTAGCCACTAACCTTAAATACATCTGTCAAGATAAGACTAATATGATCTGGAGTTCGCTAACAACCTTCAGACATCATACTGTCCTTCGGGAACATCAAGAAATCAAAGGTCTACCACATAACTAGAGGTCTCCCAGGCTTCCGATATATCTCAAATAGCTACTACAGCAGTCCTATCAGTATCATTGGCGTATGCATACAAGGATGATCATTCGTGTAACTGTGCAATCACTCCATGCCCACTCATACAACCTGCAAACAGCTTCCGGTCATCTGCACTGCAACAACATATAATCTTTTGCGCCGCAGCCTCCAATCTTAGGTTTTAAACAGTAAACCAGGAACTATCTTTCAGTAAGCCTATGACACATTGTCTGTACATCATGGCCAGAGGGGCGGTGTTGTACTCAGATTTTCCAATATATGTCCTGGGCTATATTTTCTTCGGTTGGTAGCTTAACCACAGATTACCTAACGGAGCCCATACTTGAACATCTTATATAATCTTGCATAACATACCTTCCTATAATGTTGTTCAAATCTTCACCTCACCTTTTACACTCCAGGTAGGGTAACTCCTCTCCCTACGTAGGGTAACCCCTTTGTTAAGGTTGGGTAACTATAGTGCCTCAGGTAGGGTAACTACCCACATTACATAGGATAACCCACTGGGGTCCTCCGAAATCTTCGTGACACTCCGTATTGACTTTTCCCTCCCTTCCCAGTATACCTTACTGGTTCACAGGCTGAGCATTACTATTTACTCAGTCTACATGGTAACCCTTCGTAGTGTTACCAGACCAGTCTAACAGTAACCCTTTTGGGCTCCAGAATGGGATAAGACTAAGTCTAATATAAGATCTGGCAGCGTCATTATACCGGGATCCTCCTTGACCATCAAGGGCAGTTATGGTTGTTGTGGTTGTTGCTGGTCCTTCCTGATCCATCATGATTTAAAAAATGTAAAAGTAACGAAAATTGTGAACAAGTATGGACCAATGAGCACCTGGGAGTATCTCGGTAACTGGAATCCCCCATGGTGGACTAGGAGCGGTTTAGATATTTTTCAGATGCAGTTACTTGTACTTCCAGAAACAAGCTAGCCAAATGGACATCTAAGAGAAATCCTTCATGCCTATACTTTGCAGCCTCTTCATGATGCTATTTAATAATTTAACTTACTAGTTTATATGATATTTTAAAGTTAAAACCAAAACATTTATTTAAGATAAACTTTCTACACCTTGGCTGTGGCAGGTAGCAGACCTCTGCTGTTATCTCATCCAAAACCTAAATTTTAAGGAATGGTATGAACAATATCAAACCACTTTTCAAGCCATTTAATTATTAAAGTCCTATGTATTGCTAGAGTAATATTCCAAATAGAGGATAGAAGTTACATTTACTTACTATAAGTTTCTTGCTTTTAGCTGCAGCAATGTTAAAGGGTTTAGTACTCACATCCTTGTTGGTCACATTGAGTTTGCTAACAACCCTGAACTAACTGTCTTCTTGAATCCATTTTCTCCATGTTCTTTTTTCTCAACATGCTTTACCCAAGCTGGAACCAAGAACTTTAACAATGTTCTATCCCGGCACAGTTTCCCATTCTGATAAAATTAGCTACTTTAACAATCTTTTGTTAGTAAATACCAAGGGAATGTTTATAAGGTGCTGTGATGAGAATTCATAGCTTACTTTTGGCAAAGGCGAAATTGGAAAAATAGAAGAGCTCCCAGTAGTGTAATAAAGTAATAAAGAACTAGAAGTAAAACGATACATAGTTTGAGAAATAGCATTTATTAGAATATCTTAGAGGTAATCTTTTGAATTTTATCATTTATGTTTTTCAACTCACTCTAAAGTATATTTTATGACTGAGATTTTAGCGTTCTCTGCAGTGGGACTTCTTTTTTTTTTTTTTT
>QLOI01000063.1:0-24061 GCA_003313605.1 Tuber umbilicatum | reverse complement strand
TTTTTTTTTTTATCTTGTATTTATTGGATGTTTCTACGTAAAGTATGGTACCCGGGCACTAATGTACCAGATGGTATGTAAGCCCCAAACCTCCTCCCCTGGCCAGGCCCGGAGCTGCCAGAAGAAAAACAGTCAAGTAAGAAAATCAACGCCGGCTAGACAGGTGCCCAATCCACAGATCCCACAACTTGAACGGGGAGGGGTCTCGGCTAGATCCAAGCAAACTCCTAAAAAACTAGTCGTTGTAAAAAACTACCCTGCCCAACTGCCACGTTACAGTACATACTGCCAATATGTACAAGAGAAACCCAAGCATATCCTACTTGACAAAGGAAACAATCCAACCGTAACCAAGCCACGGGCTCAAAAACCAACCAAGAGCTACCCTGACCGTGAAGCAAAAGTGGAAAACAAAATCCATGAGCACTTATGTCCCCACCTAGCCTGACCAAAGCGACCCAACAGCAAGCAACCAAACCCACAGTGAGGCAAACAGAGAACCGCGACCCATGGCGAGCAGGAAAAGAAATGGTTAAGGGGGCCAACCAAGTTGGCAAAAGGATGGTGGTGGCAGAGAGGGCGCCAGCCTCAACAGGACGATGAGAGCGCACCGACCAACGAAGTGGGGAGGAGGACGGAAGCAGGCACCCAGACCGCAGCGACCATCGGTGTCGTGTTTGTGTCTTTCCCAGGCGGTCCCCTAGGAGTAGAATGGCGAAACTGACCGAAGCCTGGCAGAGGCAATCAAAAGAAAGCTGCCCAATGATCGCTTACTGCGAACCGTAATTCCAGCCGCCCGAAGCAACAGCAAGCTAGCGTGCGACCGCGGGATTCTAAGCAAGACGCAAAGAATCAAGAAAGGGGGGGCCACGGACGGGTAGGACAAAAGGCCATGCCCCAAGCGCAGGTGAGGGCAAGGGCAGAGCCCACGATAGTATGTGAGGTGTTGAGATTTCAATCGCGAGGAAAATAGCAGACATGGTCAGTGTCTGCAATGGCATTTCTTTACTAAACACTTATATATTTTTTTTAACATGAAATCTTTCACTATCACATCTGCCATTTCCAACTATTATTATGCTACATTTTTTCCTCGTTGAAGTTGAAAAGGGAGTAAGAATTGTAAAGTGTGGACAGTTGTCACAAATATTGGTGAAGTGCTTACTGAGCAACTTTAACAAATCTATTCTGGCTCCCAAGTTTCTTGGAGTGACCAGTTACAACAGCTATAAAAATTTAAATAATTACACTATAGATTTATGCTATATCATTAAACATTCTACTCTTCTTATAATCTAGGATATTTTGATTTTATTCTGGTTTCTCATGATTTGCGGTGGTTGCATTTTCATCTACTCTGTGAATAATCTATAATACTAATCTACCAGTTGGGCAGGAACAAATCTTGCATGTCTCCCACCTAATACTATGTTGAAAAGACTTGTTATCACCTAAGACCATAATATAGACTCAATTCTAGAGTCATTTCCATACCTGCAAGTACGAAACTGACAGTTTTTAAAGTACATCCTCAATAATGAGCTACACTAGTCAAAATATCTCAGTTTTATAACGGCTGTCAAAACATCTAGCTTACAGGAGACTGGTGGCTAACCTACTTCATGTCGAACTAGATCTCTTAGTACCTTAACAAAAGCTGTACATGCCATGATGCAGACTCGAAGCTGGTTTATAAACAATTCTCTGAAACCGATTTTGTTTCGCAGCCCTATACCAAAGAAGATTCAACCTGCTATGCTTCAGAGTAGTCTGACGTATTCTCAGAAACGAATCAGTGACTTTGTAGGTGGAAATTGTAGTCATGTTACAAGATCCCCTTACACTGAGAAATACTTCTCAGAATACAGAGATTGAACAGACTTTCAAAGTACTATCTCATATACGCGGGTGTTCTTCCTTGTTTCGGCCCAACCGTTGCAGCATTTTGGCTCATCAACCCTGCAAACGAGTAGGCAAATGGAGAGATCATTTAAGATGTGGAACTCCAGGTCCACCAATGCCAACTCTTGAGATAAAGCTATTGTTAATAGCAGATAGAGTAGTTACTGTCCTAAACCAAATGAGTTACAAGGTCGTAACCAACTAAGGCGAAGATGCAATCGCTTTTTAGAACCTAGATGAACGAGGCCAAGTTCCGACTACACTTGGGGACCTTGGAAATATTAGACAAAAGTGTCAGGAAAGAGAAGAATTCTGGGAAAGTAAATAGGCCATGATCAACAGCTAATGCAGTAAATTAGTAACTGGGTTGCGAACAGTGGCTAGAGTTTTCAAGTACAAGTCTAGAACGAGTTGTACCGAATGTAATAATGGTAAGAGGCAGATTGTAGAAAAGATGAAGAAAGTTTCCGTCAACCTAGTGAAGAAAATGTAGAACTACAGTAGTAACAAGCAGAACACAGTCAGAGGGTACAAAAGACAATTAGGCAAAGTAATCAAGAGCTGTACCAGCGAGACATTGCAATAAACCAGGAGCTAGAACACGTACAAGGGGTAATGGAGGAAGAGCTCAGCAAGTCAAAAGCGGCGGAGATGGATCTCCACTGGCAATTACTACTACCAAGCCTGGAAGCAGAACAGATTATGGATTTAGCGCAGTTTGAGTAAATAATTAAAGAGTTGTAGAAGAAGTAAGAACACACGTCCACTCCACCACCAGTCTCTGTTCATGGTCGGTAAAGGTATGCCCATACTGACGGATTATGGGTAATTCCTGAGATGGTCTTTAATGACAGCCCAAGGGAATTGGATAGAAATGGAAAGAAACCCCAGTGGAATAATAGAAACTCTCCAGAGCAACTGGGAGAAAACAGAGGATACTTACCTCCACCACAGCTGATAGGTGCTAGAGACACAACAGACCCCAGTGATGATAAAAATGATAACAATCAGTTCAAACCTTGAAGAGGGAAGAAACATAAGAAAAGGGAAGAGGATAAGTGGAGATGCTGCTCAACTGGCACCAACCTGACTGTCTCACAATGGCAATAGTGTAAAGAAGATAGAATAATAGAAAGCAACGTTCAAATGCGCATTGGAAATATCAACGGATAGGGTATTAAAGGGTCCAGTTACGACTGGTATTTTGTTAAGACTACTTCATCTACAACTCACTATCATGGCTGAAAGAGTGTGATGTAATCATATAGGTCCAAGGTTAGTACAAGATAAAAAACTATAGTGGTTTAAAGACTGGTATCAAATATCACTAGACTGTAACCAGAACTATCAGTTGGTAGAAGGCTTGGCCAACTGGGAAAGGTTTCAACTAAAACTTATTAAACCTTTCAGAAGTAAAGAGAACGTGAAGGCTAGAGAAGCTCACCGCGAGATGGAAAGATTCAATTATGTAACCTGTGTACATGTTCTGGTAACATAATACTATTGTTAGCGGTTAAATTTCTGTTGTTAGTACTTTGCTTGTTGATGAGAATTCCAGTATTTGATTTACTTTACTTTTAGGTTACATGATTACTCTTATGTTAAATGCTAGGATGGTTAAGTACCAGTATGGAAGAGGCGGGAGAATTCTAGTAGGATGTTTGATTCCAGTGATGATACAACTGTAGTAATGATCTGCATTGCAGGATGATTCTTACAGAAACTGGGTGAAGGAACTCCAGTATTTGAGATACCGCTCCCTTAACTAGCAAGAGAGCCAGACTTCTGTATAAGAACCCTACCGGATCTTACAGTAGACAGAGTCTTATCCCATAGCAGAACCCGGAAAGGTTATGGTTAGGCTAGTCTAGTAACTCTACCACGGGTTACCATGTAGACTGAGCAACTCGTAATGTTCAAGCTGTGAACAAGGAAGAGATACCAGGTAGGTAGGAAAAAGTCTAAGCTCTAGGTTCTGAAGAACTTGGAGGGCTGCAGCGAGTTACCAAACCTTAGGGGATATCGTTACCCTACCATAGTAAAGTGATTACCCAACTGTTAGTTAGGAGTTACCCTACCTTGAGATTGAAAGGTTGGGTGAAGTTTTGAACAAAATCATAGGAATGTTTGTTACATGAAATTATATAGGAGGTTTAAGTATGGGCTCAATCGGGTAATCCGGTGTTGAGCTATGAAATGAAAAAAGTCTCACCTTGAGCGAACATTGGCAAATTTGGGTCCAACACCCCTCTCTGGGCTCTATGTACCGACCAGAGATCATGGGCTGCCAGAAGAGTAGTTTCTGGTTTGCTAGTAGAAGCCGATAATTGAAGACTGCAGAATAAAACTGTTTAAGTTGTCGCCGTCCTGTCGGCGGGAAGCTGTTAGCAGAGTATATGGGAGAGTATGGAGTGATCGAATAGTTACAAGAAAGGTTATTCTGGAGTGCACTTGCCACTGTTACATGTAAGCCTACTTTGGTAGCTATGTCAGGTAGACTGTAAGCCTGTATGGCATCTGGTTAAGTGGTATACCTTAGACCCCCATACGCCTCCAAAAAACTGGACGATATATGGAGGGTATTAGTAAACTCTTGATCGTCTTACTATTATTTGTTTGATCTACTCAATGTCCATAGCTGGTGGGTAGCACCTATATAAGCCAAGGGCTTAAGTACCTCATCATGTGAGTCAGTTGATCTAGCTATTGTGTTGAAGACAGTAGAAGATGATAGACTTGCAACACCGTAGTGATACCATTGAATTGTGGTCTGCAGGACTTTCATAGATGAACACATATGAAACATCTAGTGCGATCTTAGACAAGCTTATCTTTAACCTGTTGGTTCACCACTAACTGGACCATGATGTGAAGAGTTTTCTTTTGCAGCTGCATGTATCTAGATACTGCATGAACACTTCATGCCGGATAATCAACTAAAAGAATGAGCTGACATTTGATAGAATATTAGTTCCAGGCCCAGAGGAGATAGGTATCCTCATGATGGTGGTGAGCTTAGGAGTAATGGAAAGGAGCTGGCAATATATCATTCAACTTAAGTATATGCACGATCTCTTCTCCTAGGACAATCAACTATCCTCCGGAGAACTTATAGAGTAAAGCTGCGGCTTAATGATATTAAGTTTCACTGTTCAGCTTTTCACTCTTACATATTTGTTCCTCATTTTGCATACAAAGAAAGCTTCAGTAAGGCAACATCCTTATGATCCATCTACCCACCTGGAGCCCCCATTACATTCAGATAGACACAGATTTAAGAATATATCTGGTTGAACAGCAATCTCTTATTTCCCTCTAGTTCCCAGCTCTTATATCCCACTATCGACCAGGCTCCTTAGCCAGCTTCTCTTCTCAGTCTCCCTTGGATCTTAGCGATAGCTCAACTACCTTTTTGTTCTATTTAATACAATGTACATGGCTACTGCTGTTCACAACAAACGATAAGAATATCGAATCCTTCCTACATGCTACAGTAGGGGGGGGTGCTAGGAGACTGATGTCAGGCATTACATACCTGGGGTCCAATGAAAGCAAGCTGCCCGCCAATGTTTGAGAAAAGCTCTCATTTGATGCATACTTCTAAGAGGAAGATTGGTTCAATGTAGTCTTTAAAGTAGGAGAGGATGAAGAAACCTGCAAGAATAGCAACCAATTTGATAAAGAGGCAAAGGGAAACGGGTTGGGTATGGGAACCTGAACGGGCAAGGATCGCGAAAAAAGAACCAAGAAGCTTCTAACTCAGCAATAAGAAAAGCCCACCGTTCCCAAAGATTTAAACTAAAATACGCTATAAAACTAAGACAAGGCACAAATTGGCATGCCAAAGGATGTTAGTAAATGATGAAAAAATAATGGTTGCGCTAGCAGGCGTGGAATGAAGAACTCCTTCTGAAAAAACTGTCGCAGAGGAATTGTGGTAGCTAATCAAAAAATGGACGGGGCTACCGGAAAGCGACCTACTTAGTAGAAGAAAAACTGCTACTTTCAACCTAGAAAACCACAAGACAACATAGTATTAGAAGCCTCTTGACCTAACAGATTGTGGGAAATAGAAAAAGATAAATGAATCATCACCCCACCACAGGTGACAGGATATAAGTATTCTACTTTAAGTACCAGGAATCAAAAAACCCTAGAAAATACTCTAAATTTGCGTCTTAGTAAAAAGGATGCTTTAAACTTCTGTAACTATATCCTGTCTAAGGTGAATGGGGAGAATCTCCTAGGCAGGCCCTGGGTGGAGGTTGTTATATTTTATTGCAACATAGGTGGCTGAGTCATGAGTATTCCCCAATCCCACCAGTTGTAAGTAGACCGCATATGTGGGTCATTGGACACGGAATATTTACAATGGTAGTCCCACTTATACTTCGAATTCTCAAAGGTTACTGATCAGGATCAACTCAGGCTACAAATTATATCGTGTCCATGGTCAGACTAGGAAGATCGAGTACTGGTAAGGGAGATACCCTTAAGACTGTAATGAGGCGTAACTTCACTGAATGGTACAGATGCAATTGAAACCAGGACCAAGACTCACTACTGGAAGAACTATCTCTGCTGAATTCCTTTACTGGAGTTGAAATTTTTGATTCATTTCATACGTTTATTTTGCTTTGATAATATTGTGTATTCTGGTACTTGGTTCGTATTACGGCTTTACCTTTACTCCGAGAAAATTACCCCAGCTAGGACATACATAATATATATTTCATTGTATATTTCCTAATAACTATCAGAATAATCAAATGTGTTTTTCTTTATAGTTTTCAGGATATTTTTACGTTTTTATGCATACTTTTCGGTTCTTTTAACTGACAATTATATTTTTAGACTTACAGTTATATCCCTTAAACCTTTTTCGATTAAAGCACATTATCTGTGATTTTTTTGGCAGATTCTCAGAGTCAAACAGGGCCACACTTATGCTTCTTCTAATGTTTTCCTATTATTTTTTAAAATACACCGAGTATATGCGGAGAATGCAAACCTTTATATATAGGAGCTACCACCCACTTCACTTAGGAGAATCAAGAACAAGGATCTCTACCAATCATCCTTCATACCAAATACTTCCTTCCTTAAAACATGCCCACAATACACTTTTAATATTGTAACCGTATACTCTATATAGTCTTTTAAGATCGTACCGTTCACACAATTCAATACTATACGCCACCATTCCCCTTCTTACCCCTTGTATTGCCTACCTCCTCTTCATCTCCAACCTCTGCCATTCTCTAAACTGCCTCCTCTCTCTCCCTTCTTCAACCAACCAAGCAGTTGAGGGCTCACATTCCGGTCAGTCAAGCTTTGCACTGCCTCAGGGGAGTGTACCATCTCAGCCACCTCCTCCACAGCTACTAACATCTCATTCTCAGCCACTTTGGAAGAAGCTACCGAAGACACCACACCAGGCAGCCTCACCTGTGCCACTGCCACCTCCTCCTCCTTAGCCGTGAATGGGGTCATATTATCCCCACTTATAAACTCCATCTTCTGACAGTAACCATGGTCACAATTCTCAGAATTGTAAGCCCCCTCTGCACACAAAACAAACACCAAACTCGACCTCCTGAAACTTGGCCAACTGCTACTA
Source organism: Tuber umbilicatum (assembly GCA_003313605.1). Taxonomy (NCBI): domain Eukaryota; kingdom Fungi; phylum Ascomycota; class Pezizomycetes; order Pezizales; family Tuberaceae; genus Tuber; species Tuber umbilicatum. The sequence goes on along the minus strand of QLOI01000063.1, from coordinate 16,539 downwards.
AGCCAAAGCCAATCTAGCTGATAGTACCTAAACATGCTGCCTCAACCATGAAATCTCCACCTCCTGCGCAAACGACATCTCCACTACCCCTGCTACGACATCAGCCAACCTTGCGAATTGTGCCGATGACGGTTTCAAATTTGTCTTCTTAGCCATTACTGAAGTGAAGCGCAGAGTAGATAGTATCAAGAAATAAAGATAAAGATGATAAAATCTGATGGTTAGAAAAGTTTATCGATAGAAATTAAACCCAAGTGTAGGCTTGAGAAAAAAGACTTGCAGCTATCATGATCACAATGAAAGAATCAAGGAAGTTGATTGGTTGAACCCTGAAATATGACAAGTTACCTGGCGGTGAAATTTCAATAACTGGGGTTGTAAGAGACACAGTTCTGTGCCAAGACTTTCCTGACATGACTGTATGTATCAGATCCTTGCTCTATAATGCACTTTTTTCTATCTTGTAAACTACTTTGTTGATGTTCAGAATAGCCACTTTGGCACCCCTGAATTCCCCTGTCTCACCTTACCCTCAGGTGGCATTTACCCCCTCTCCTCTTTTCGGGTATGATACTTCTTGTCGGGGACGAGTATTTCACAGCATCCAAACTGTTAATTTCGGTTTACTAGCAAAATGAACCCTTTTCCTTGAGCAAAATTTATCCCCGGCACTCGTACCCGGACAGCAGTTACCCTCTTGACTATTTTGATGGAGAAAAACCCCCCTCCGGAGACATGCAAAAAAGCGCAATTTTTTAAAATGTTATTATTATTTCACTTGCGACAGACATTCTCGTGGTGGTTGTTTAGCTGATTCCAAACTCGCTGAAAATGGTCTTGGTCGTTGCCTCGCTTGGAGTGGGGGGACAACGGGCGTGATGACAACCCTTTGATGAGCCGCACCCCAAACATCTCGGTCCCTCGTCTCAACCGCAAATGTCGCTCTTGAAACCACCAAAACTTGTCGCCTCTACAGGGTCAACCTATAATTGCACCGTCGCCGAAACTTCTGCGAGGGAATTGCCCGCGCAAAAGTGGTCAGGCCTGGGAAACTCGCACGCGAGCAATCTCTTCAAGAGTGCGCAGTGGTCTCCGGACGGAACATGTGTTCTTACCAACAGCGAGGACAACATCCTCCGCGCGTTTCTCTTGTAACGATATTCCTCCTATTCTCCTCGTATCACCTTACCTGGTACCGGTACCGTGCTGACACTTCCTTGCCGAGCATAAAAGGCCAGCGGATCTTCTCGACCCTTCTGATGACCCAAAATCCCTAACGCCGTACTCGCAAACCTCATCCGCCGAGCCGATATCATGCGTCGCGATCTACCCCTCCATGTCCCTCGCCGACCCGGTGACCTGCTGTTTCCTAAAGTCCACCCGCGACCACCCAATCCATCTACACGACCTCCTCGCGACAAACACACGCGCATCGTACCCGCTCATCAACCCCCAAACCGAAAAGTACCTCTCCCCGCAGTCGATGCTTTTCACCCCCGGAGACGCAAACAAGTTCATCGTCGGAACCACTTCCCAGATATCCTTCTTTGACCTTCAGCGACCCGGCGAGGCGCCGCATCTAGATCTCAAAACCATCCCGACACGACGGAGCGCGCAGACGGGTGAGACTATGAAGGGGATTGTCTCGGCTCTGGCTATCGACGGTAACGTTCTCGCCGCCGGCACGCTTTCTCGCCAGGTGGGGCTCTACGACAACTGCGGGAGCGGAAGCACCATCGGCGTCTTCACGGTGGATGGCGAAGGTGGTGGGATTACGCAGCTGTTATGGAGTAAATGTGGGAGGTATCTACATGTCGTTGAGAGGAAGAGTGACATAATATCCGTTTACGATGTTCGGGTTGCTGGCGAAAGGGTGGAGAGTCTAGAGGGTAGGGTGGCACGGACAAATCAGAGGATAGGGGTTGACATTGCGTACTCGCTCGAAGGAGAAATGGTATCTGGTGGGATGGACGGGATGGTTAGAGTTTGGGAGACTGGTGGGAAGGGCGAGAAGACGATTGCGTGGAAAGCGCATGACGATGTAGTCAGTGGTGCAGCAGTTCATCCAGGGGGCGTGGTCGTGGCCACTTGCTCAGGCACCAGAAAACTAGGCGGCTTTGGCACAGATTCGGATGATGAGAGCTCGGAAGAAGAAAAGTGGGATAACAGCTTAAAGCTTTGGGCATTATGAAGAAATTTGAATATCCTGTCTGACGTGAAAACCCTAGGAGAGCAAAAAGCGAGAGAAAGTTGAAGAGAGAAAAAAACCCCCAGTTTCTCCCGGCCCGTGATGCATATCACTCGGCCTTACGGTGAGCTCCGGAATTACTGCTGGTTTCCTGGGGCTTCAGTAAACTGCGAGCACGGTATATTTCGGAACCAGCAAACTCGGGTCAATTACCGGTACTAGGAGTACTACCGTAGGAATTTACTCACAGTAAATTTTAGTAGATGAAGACACTATTCCCTGCTCGGTTGACGATTCCAAAACTAGGGCGCTAAATTACTAAGCATTCAGTTGAACGTGAACTCCTTCTTGGCGCAAACATCCTTATTATGATACCCCTTGGGGGGGCATTTCCATGTTTGAGACGTCTCGGATCTGCTTCAAAACTACCAACATCTCCTATTGCCAAGAATCATCAAGTATATATATCATCTATGGAGAGGCCCCGGGCTCGCTCATCCTCGCTTCACCCCTTTCACAACTAAAGTTTAATCCTAATTTTCCCTTTTGTATTCTCTTTGAAAAGGCCGGTACCTTTATACTCACAGCAGACCACTCTCTTGGTGCAAAAAAATGGTACTCCCCCCGCCCCTCCTGCTCGCTACGCTAACAGCATCTCAGCCCGGCCAGCAGGAACTCAGCCTGCACCCTCCAAACTCCCCCGCCCTACACCACTACGTCTCCCTCCTGGGTACAATCTCCCAAAGCGAGACCTCGCTAACCTCACTGCGCTCATACGCGCAATCGGAGCTACACTTGCTGAACAATTATTTCGCGGCCACAACGGCACGGCTGGACGCCCTGCAACCGCTGGTGAAGCCATCCAGCACGGCTGACCCCGTGGAGCGACAGCAGGCCGTCGAAGAGCGGAGGCAGAAATGGGCGGAACTGCACGCCATGGAGAAGTACGGGGCGGAGATGGAGCGGTTGCATGAGAACGTTCGTCGGAGGGAGGAACTGGAGAGCCGGCTTCGCGGTTTGCTGAGGGAGGTGGGCGAGGTATTGTTGGAGAGGGAGGTGCTGGCGGGGGAGGGGCGCGGGATCGACGCTGTCTAGCTACGGTCGTGTTATTTATACGGGGGGAGGAGAGGGTAGGATAATCGGATTCATGTATTTTTCTGTTATGGGGGTCAGCCATCGAAAATGCTATTCTTCTCTGTTTCGCCCTACAGGTCCAGTACCGTGTTGTAGCAAAGTTGACCCAGCCAGCGCAATGCGAAAGGTGGAAGGGAGAATTACCTCAATGATGCCCATCGTACGTAAATATTCGCGTAAACAATCGGAAGTTACTGGTCCACCTTCAGACCTAAAGGGATCTTTCCTGCTGTACGAGTACTTCAAACCGCACAATAAATTTACCCTCCTGACTGGCAAAGTACGAGTGCGATGCCGGTACAAGTGACATGATAGAAGCTAAAATTGCTTTACCCACCAGCATCGCAGAGCCCCATCCAAAAGCACCAAAGGGGGGAAATCCTTGGCGCCAAGGTTTCACCATGTCGGCATGATGATGTCTCTAAAGTCCCCGGGCACTGATACGAGGTATCATACTTGTACTTGTACTTGAATGAATAACACTATTATACCGGGGGTGACAAAAACCGTAAGCGGACTTTTCCGAGATTTTTTCTTTTTTTACTCGAGCTTTAAAGATGTTGATAGCAATACTTATGATAGATTGACCGGGTCGAGAGCCCGGAGCGGGGAGATGGGGGTCAATATAATACTCCTACAGAGAGGCTACAAATGATGCCTTGCAACGATATCATAGGGTAAAGTACTGTGAAGGGACCGGTAAAAACGTTCGGCGGGGTTTCCTTTCCCACCAAATCTACAAGTAGCAGCGATTCCTGATGCAGCCCTCGTGGAAACGCTTGTTAGATCTTTTCCACCGTCCGGAAAATCACTCCTCGTTCGGGCCTGTTCGCGGAAGTAGACCGGCGGATGGATGATATAAAAGCTGGCTTGTTTCTGCGTACGGGCAGCGAAAGGGACGTACCTGTACTGTAAGGTACATGCGGCTCTGTGAAGTGTCGTGCAAAAAAGTATCCAAGACCCACGGCCAACACACACGACGAGAGGCATTTCCCCCACTCCTTTACTATTATTAACCCCAGGATACCTCCGTGATATTCCCCCAAGCTGTCCACGGTCTTACCGACCCGCTCGCGGTCTTTTTTTTCTTTTTTTCTGTTGGAAAAATTCCCGGAGGCGTTGTTGTGCAGCGAGGGAGTGAGTGAGCAGCGGTGAAGGTTTGATCATCATCAGAGGTGAAAAAGGGCCACGGGCGACCGAAAACCTTTTGACCGACAGGACTAACCAGCAACCGTACGATGCCGTAATATTCCCCGGGCCAATCCCGAATATCGTCCGCTGACTTTCCCGCGGCGACCGTACCGACAAAAGCGTGAATTCCACCCCCGAAACGGGATGCGGCATTCATCATACGAGCACTGCACACAAGTACAGCGAAATTCGAGTGATGACCCGTGAGATGAGCTTATTTTTTTCTCTTTGGTGTTGGTCGCCTGAGAAAATAAGGTGAAAATTTGGAGGAGAGGGTGATGATTTGCTGTTCATGATAACATCAGCGCCAAAAGCTGGGCGCTGGCTTGTTCTTGTCGGGATATCCTTCTACCGGGGCGACTGTGATAGGCGATATGCGAGTATAGAACCGTATCGTGCCGGCCATTTTTTGTCGCTCCATTTGTCCGCACACAGGTTACTTTCTTCTTCTCCGTGGGGCGCCGATGGAAGCCTCACTGTTCGGGCCTCCCCACCCCCCCCCTCACGGGCTTGCCCATTACCAGAGCTTGCGTTGTGATTTTATGACACTCCGGGTATCATTATGGGAACTCGGTCGGGGATAGACTATTACAAAGTGCGGCGGATGGATGGATGCATCACGTGATTGATATCCAATGGGTTGGGTCTTGCACGTTACTTGCGCCCCGATGGGTCACGTGATGGATATATCTGACAATCTATTATCCGCAGCACTTCTTTTTTACGCATTGCTTGTCCCCATCCGTTACTCGAGTATTAGCTGGACCCAATGGGATGCGGAGGTTATGTGCCGGGAGGATGAGAAGAGACCCTGCCCTTAGTATCCGATTCTTACACTTATTATGAGACTGACGTCCATGTACCGTACTCTTCAGTGACCTAGACTATACCCGTATTCTACCGCAGCGAGTGGGGTCTTGGTTAAGGTCTCCTGCTGGCCCCACTTGTGGATCGTGTTGGATATCGTGCACTTGGGTAATATTGAAGTATCGCGATAGCTTGCTTGCTGTACAAGCAAGTATCATACGAGGGGTACATTACTCGTATAGAGCGGTGAGGTGCCAGCTACCGGACTCGCGCTGTAACGCCGCATGTTGGGTCCTTTTGTCCTTTCGCCTTACGTTTTTTTATTTTTTTGCCCTTGGAGAAATCGTCGTGGCCAAAATGTATATTGAGTAATGTTTTATATATATATATTGCGAGAAAAACGGTAGGAGAGCGGAAATAAAAAATTAAAAAGGAGTGAAGGGATGAACAAGTAAATTTTAATGGAATACGGTAAATGAATGAACCGGCAATTTTTTCCTCGTGGCGGTTAGACTATCCTTCCCCCACATTCGACTATAATACCGGGATGGTGACAACATGTCATGTGCTAGCTATGATACTTGTACTTGTATCCCCCGCGTCTATCCGCCATCTGAAGGAGACACCCGAAGAAACCAACATCCAAGAATTCCGGTGTGTCCAGCTAAAAATAACTTCACAACAGGCACAACCTCGCTCTCCTCTCAACGAGTACTGCAATTCTCTCCTGGGTTGGATACGGATTGCCCGTTGTGATATAATGAAACCGTCTTTTTTTTGTAGCAGGAAAAGAGGAAGGGACCGAGAGAAAGGAGAGAAAAGAAACAATGATCGCATACCGTGAAACCCTAGTGCACCAAGTCCGTCATGAAAACTCAACTTTCCTCCTATACTGTAGTCGGGGTGATTCCCGTTAAGCCAAACCAAGGATTTGATCCAACGTCCTAACAACCCCGTCAATGTACCTCTCCTTGAAGAGCCTGACCGACATCCTAGAATTGTCCAACTTTTCAAGGTCGACGCAGCCCCTCGAGAGAAAGAGCTTGACGATTCTTTCACGCCCCCCGTTAACCGCAAGCACAAAGGGCGAATCACCGCGGTGGTCCTCAACGTTGGGGTTAGCGCCGCGGTCCAGGAGCAACTCCACCGTGTCATACTGTCCGTACATCACCGCGACATGCATTGGTGACGCCTTGCCAATGCCCTCCATGCCCAGGTCGATATTTCTGCCTTGGGTAACCAACATGCGGACGAGTTCGAAATCCTTGGTTTTGATGGCCGAAATGAGCGGTGTCAAACCGGTGTCGCAGGGGGCGTTGACGTCTGTCCGGGGGTCTTGGAGCAGGACTCGTACAGCGTCGCGATTTCGGGAATTCACGGCCGTGAGCAGTGCCGTCCGGCCCCAATTCCCGAGCTGGTTGACGATGGTCCTGGCGTCCTGCAGTAGACGGGTCACCACCTCCTCATTACCGCTCTCGGCCGCCAGGTGTAACGGTGTGTTTCCACGTCGATCCGGAGCCGTGACCGCGAAGCCCCCATCCTCGAGCAAGCACTGGACAACCTCGGAGCGTCCGTTCCGGCACGCCCTGTGGAGTGCCGACCAGCCTAATAAATCCCTAACGTTGCGGACGAGCTCCGGACGGCTCAATAGGAGCTGTACTATGTCCACGTGCCCGCCGACAGCAGCGAGGTGCAATACCGTGTCTTTGATGAGGTACTGTGATTTTGCGTTGATATTGATGTCGTCCCTCTCAACGAGCAACCGTATGGCTGGGGTGTGGCCGGCTATAGCGGCCGCGCACAGTGGTGTCATGTTGTCCTCGTTGAGCACGTTCGCTTCGATACCGCATTCCAGAAGGGTGCGTATGCCTGTCTCATCCACGAAGAGTAGGGCGTCGACTAGGACTCCCCTACCGACGTGGTCGAGGAGGCCGTAGGATATCAACCGCTTAATCGTGTAGTGGTTCGCTCGGTTTGCTGCGCTGAATAGTGCCTTCTTTCCGTAGTTTCGGTATTTCGCACGACAGGCTGACCTCATGAGTGCCGGGGCTAGGAGGTAGGCGAATTGAGGGTGGGTCTGCATCAAAGCGTTGATGTCTACGGGTGATAGTTCGTCAGCGATTCCTAGTGCCATCTCATTTGGAAGATCCAGTAATGATAATGGCATTTTTTCGTTTATAGGGGGGGGGACCCCAGAAGGAGGAATCTAGGTTTCTTTTTGGAACCCCTTCGAAGGTGCTCGGGAGGGGGGTGCTGGTGGTGTGGTATTGAGGTGGGGAACTTGTGCTAATAGTGTAGAAAGGAGAGGCGGAGGAGCTTTGGTAGCGTAGTGGCAGTCTCAAGGAGAACTGTTGTGATGGTAGCGTGAGGAGGTGGCGGAGAGCTGGATAGTGCCTTGCCGGGAGAGCCCCCAGGCCAGATGTTATACTTGGGGATCCTGCCGGAGCGCTCTCCCAAGAACAACGCCAGAGTCTAGGCCTCTTGGGTTTTTGACAAGTGGCAGATCGCTTGTTGGTAGCGAATAGGATCGGTCTGTGAAGCAATGTGGTGAACAGGATGAATAAAAATAACAATTTCACAATACAGTAAGTTATATCCACCGGAAGAACCAATCACTCCTCAAGGCTTGCTGGCTCGGTGCTGGCGATATAGTAAAGGGATTATGTGTGGTATATTTTTTCCTTTTTGCCCCACCGCGCTCGTACCGTCTTCTGCACCCGGTATTTGTAGGTTCGCCAGAGCTCGAGTATGCAAGACCGAGTCGCCAGACTTTATTGTGCAGCCTCGTTCCTAAGCCTGAATCAGGCCTCAGGATATCCTAGTGCATTGTGTCGGAGGAGGCGTATGATACTTGCACCCCCATGCGCTTCGTAAAATTTTCATCAAGCAACGTACGGCTTGGAGACCATTCGCATTTCGTACAGGTAACTTTTCCCCAATATTCGTCGGGCTCTCGAGGGCCTGAATTCACCCTTAGCCTATATGATCTCCCCGCACTACTCCAGTAACAGAGGGGGGGATCGTTAGTGTTGATGGAGGAAAAAGTGACTGCGGGTTGGTAACTTCTATTGGGTTTTGGTAGGAGAAACCCCGCACACACACCTCACGGCACAGACCAATACGAGCTACTCAGCCGTCCAGTGCTCGAGTAGAGATTTTGTGAAGTGAGCCATTCGATTCCATCACCATCTAATACGTCCGTACATATCTCATACGATTTGTGATCCGGGCCCGGTTGGTGGCTACATTTTCGCGATCGCGCAATCGAGTATGATGGTCCGATTATATCTCTCGGCCATGGATTACAGTTGGTCTCTGGAGCTCCCCATGGACCCGGGAGCACAACCCGTCACTCGTTCATCGGATGTGTGGGATCACCTTTTGCACTTTCCTCCGTTGCCCTAATGCGGGAGACTTTATGATAGGTTACACGATCTAGACCTCGAGAGACTGTAGGGAGAAAAGTCTAACGAAAGAGGAGTCTTTGAGGAAGTGAGGGACGCGGGTCGAGAGCGGATATTCTGAGAATCAGGAGGAAAGGTGTGCTCAACAGAGAATCAGCACAAGGTCTTGAGAATCGGAATGCGCTACGGGCAGGGAGTGATTGCCGGTGCCCCGAACAGTGTCTTTGGGCCTGGCTTGCCACAGAGAATTTGACTTTAACGCTGGGAGCTATAGTATCGCCGTGGGATCGGAGAAATATCTGGGGGGGGGTTGGATCACGTCATTGCTTTGGCCATATCTTGTCCACTCGGAGTTGGCGTGCGGTTCGCCTGTGTGCCTATCGTACCTAGCTCTTGGGTGAGGATACCAACTGGAATTCCGTCCTCTCCACATCCAGGGTGGGGTGGGGGGGTCAACACCCTCCGCCATGATCAGGCTCCTTTGGCTCGCAAATAGGCCTATCTTTAGCCCGTCCGTCTTTTGATCGAATTTTGGGACTGCCTCACCTCTGTGGCCCTGTTTCAGTTTGGTCTCACTATTATCTCTTCCTCCGTGCCTTTATTTTACCTCATCCGGCAGATCTCTTGAACCAGGGGGACCCCGACAAACTCGAGGTGCAGGAAATTCCCCGATACTGTCTCACATATGCCACCGATAACGCACAGGATCGGTGAGAGAAAATCCGTTGTCTGGTTTGGCGCGGGTTTCGCATGAGTATCCACATTTCGTCCGGACTCACGGAAGATCACTCTTGAATCCAGGTGACTTCGCCCCTCTGCTCCGGAATGCCTAACCCTCTCTGTCGTTTCGTCTGTAACCACCGTGGAAGTTAGAATTTGATCGGTCGAGTTCACGATGCGGTAATACGCGGCGCATTTTTTCCGCATATCGTACACCCGCGCACGTCCTGAGACCGTTTGGACACCGAGTTGTCATGCTGACTCCACGAAACTCCCGTCCTGCCCTGCATGAGGCACTGCGCCGGTATTCTGACCAGGCGTCCCTCTAGAGAGGGAACCGAAGAGCCGGGAAAGAACATGTCTCGCATCAGGATCCCTAACTTAACCGGCAACCGAGACCGAAAATTTGCCTAATGTAAGGAACTGTACAGTACTGTACATGGCTTACTCCTTTCTTAAACTACTTGGGCTATGTTACGCGATATCGGGATTGCGGTACCGGAGACTGCCGGCAGACCGCGGTTAGGCGCATCTATGGAACCCAAAACATCCAGGCCGTCGTTATAGGGAGCTTTTTAGCAATAGACCTCAAGGGGTTACGAAAAACCAGTGGGTTTCCTGCAGGCTACGGCGTATGCTCAAACTTGGACTCGGCAGATATTTTGCTGCCGATGAGACGGCTTCTTAGAGTACCGGTAGCATTAGTATTTCTGTTTGGGATTCAGCGGATGTACGGTGCCGTAGGGAAATATGCCACATCGTCACCGGAGAGGGCGCTGTGGGGGCTTGAACGATCGAACAGTGAGATGTAGTTCAAAATTGCCTTGTCCGGAAAGGTAGCAGAAAATAGTAAAAGCCAGCAAACATTCTCAGTACCGCGCTCTTGGCGAAGAAAACTTTCGGGATACTCGCACTGTACTGTACAGTGCTGTACCATTGACCGAGAAATACCATCAAGAAAGTGGAAACTTTTGCACGGAATCACCTTGGTCTGCCCTCGCTTAAAACTGGTATATTTTATCGGGCCGAGAATCCGGGAAAATTACTAAAAGAATTATAGGGGGGATTAAGGAAAAATATCAGCAGGCCTTAGGCAATTTTAGTTTTTTTTGGTAATTTTTTGCATGGGAAGCCTTTTTTTATTTTTTTATTTAAATAATGCATTCGTTGTTAGGTACAAGAATCTGCGTAGAGCACTAGCTATGGCGAAAACAAAACCTTAATCCCAAACAAACTAACAAAGGAAACCAACGGCACCAATCTCCCAAGGGTGGCCAACTGGCCATGTACCTTAAACGGTAACTAATCAAGCTAGGAACAAAAACAACAACAATCAAGAAAACTCATCAAGATCATCATACTAAAAGTAACGAACAAGAACAGGAAGGAACCTCAAGCAGGCAAAGGCGAACGGGCCAGAGAGGCAGGGGCAGGGGAAGAGGTCTGCGCGGGGCGAGCCGGCATCGAGGGCGGGAACCCCGTACCCGATGCGTTGATATACTGGGCGAGGCCCAGAAGTTGAGCCTTGGAGGTCCAGAGGGGGGAGTCGCAGTCAAGGTCCCTGAGCCCAGGGAGATGGGCCCTTCTGAACATTGTTTTGGCTGCGCAGTGGAGGATTGCGTGCTCGAAGTCTTCGTCGGCTTCCTCGCAGTAGGGACAGATAGTTGGGACGCCTTTGCATGGGAAGCCTTGTGCTCGTGTAATTATTTTGTTGTTCTTGGCAACTTGTTGCAATGCGAAACTGTGATGGGTAAAGGTGCGAGTATGTTTTTGCCAAGGATGGCAGTTCTCAAGCAAAAAACATAACCACTTCACTTTCGAAACAGGAAATGAGACTACGGTACTCGGGTAAGGATTTCTTGACCTTACCGGGAGAGGAAAGCAGAACAACTAGTATCATACGGTATTGTATACCGCCCAATTATTGGAGATTTATTTCGCGGTCGAGCCCGTGGGTAGGAGAGGGAAATAAGATGGAAATTTAGTAAATTTTAATAATAATCAATACCATTACGAGGGCGAAAGAATTCCCAACTATTTTGGAAAGCGCCCCTTGTAAAAAAGAATAGTGGTTCCCCCTCACGGCTGTCCTTCGACCTTGGTAACTACGATAAGATCCGGGCTCAAAGTGGTCCTCTCCCTCCAGCGTTTCCCGAACTTTTGCACAACTGGAATGATTCCAAACGCAACAACACAGATAATCGCCTGAGTGCCAAAGGACCAGTTCGCACCGACAGCATTCGCCCACCTGTTCTGGAAAAACGGCACGAGGAAGCCGTGAAGAACGCGGGTAAAGTTGAGGAGAGCTGAAGCCGCAGCAGAATTTTCCGGGAAGCAATCGAGTGCATATGCTGGAATTGAACGCCATTAGAGATGACCTCATATCATATCCTTCCGGAAACCGACTTACCGGACGTTGCCACGGTGCTGATCATCAAAGACCAGATGTAAGCTCCCCACAGCAGCGCTATGACCCCCCAACTCCACAAGTTCCGCAGCCCAATTCCTAAAAGTCCAAGGCCAACCGCGGTGAAGACTGTGGAGAAGTATATCGCCCAGAGTCGGGACTCGGGCTCGAAAACGCCCTTGTTCTTGCGGATGGAACGGGCTTGGATGAAATCGTTGAAGAAGTGCCCCCAGAGCTCTCCGAGGACTACGCCAATCATAGGCGCGAGGTATATGAGCCCGATACTAACGCTGTTGAAACCGTAGCCTTTGGGTGGAGGGGGTACAAGGAAGAGGACCAGACTCCCATTGATCCCGACGGACCACATATATGTTGCGCCGTGGTAAAAGACTTGTTGGATCAGCATGTTGTAGTGGGGGGAATATGGAATTTTGGGAAACCGACAGAGTGTGAAGAATTGAGGTTTTTTGAAAACGCGCCAGATTTCGAGACATCCTTGCACAAGTGTAGGCTTTCCACGAGCACGATATCCGTATGTACCGGATAAAGCTTGTACTTTGTATTTCCAGTATGGTTTAGGCCTTGGCGGATTGTTGCTAGGATTCGCCCGATTGAAGGAGGTCTCGTCCATTAAAAGTACTACCAGAACCAAACCCAGTGCAACGAAGGCGGATACGATCCAGAAAGCCGTACGCCATGTCTGTGTAGACATGATGAATGAAGATAGGAATGGACCAAAGTATGGGCCTAAATATGATCATATTAGCATTGTGAATACTGGGTCCGTGGAAAAAATTGGTATTGGGCTGGAGGAGTCGATATTCTTACCAATTAGAATCGACCATCCCCAAATGCCTAATTTTCTCACATGTTCTTCAAAAAAGAATCTGATTGAGTTTGTGTTAATGGTCAACTATTTTTTCACACAAGGGCTGTGAGTGCAAAAGCTATTCGGAAGTAAAGCTCACATATCTTGAATAACTGTCATCCCAAGCACCTGTGCGGCTGTTGCGAAAAATCCCTGTACAACTCTAATCGCTATGAACCCAATCCAATCGTTCGGGCAGAGGGCACAGGCAATGGTCATGACAAAGGTTATGAAAGTACTCCAGAACATTACCGGTAAACTGCCACTCTCGTATTAGTTATTCGACAATACTGGGTAAAGCGAGAGAAAGGCATCATAATTGACGAAAGACTGAAGCTTACATTCCAAAGCGCTGGGAAAATGGTACAGCCATCAGACTTCCAAAGCCTTGTGTCTACGGTCCAAGGGGAGAATTGTTAACACTACCGAATAAACTTGATGATACTGCTCTCCCAAACACAGGACACCAAAACCCACAAATGTATTGCCAGACAAAGACCTGGTAGAATCGGCGGGAGTAAGCTTCCATTCCCTGGCCTGCGGGATAATCATCGGAACGCCATATCCGGCTAAAAAATCGGTCATAAAGGTCATATAACAGATTGTAGCAAGGGCTAGGTGTTTCCTTTTCCATGACCACTATGCGGTGAATACTTAGTATAAAGGTTGTTTGTCTCGTGTTTGTTATAGGAATGGCTTACCATGAGCGGATCATTTTGGTCAGAAGTTGTTCCATTGTTTGGGGCAAAATCGGGCACTGTTAAGTTATCTTGTTCAACAGTCTCTCGGGCTGAGGGGGCAAGGGGAGGTATTTCCAGGTTATTTGTAGCCATTATAAGTATTTGCTCGTGGGTTAATTCGGTATTTTTTGGTTTGGCGCGTGAGGGAGTTAAGGGGGGGAAACAAGAAGGTGATAGCGGGGGCCTTTTTGGCAGGAAACAAAAACCATTCTGTTTAACAACTATTTCTACTCTGAACCTGAATTTCTTCGATTTCTATACAGAGGGTAAAGGTGATTTGTAAGGGGAAATGGAATGGGACTGTGGGATTCAAACCTGCCCTGAGGATTGAGGGGTTGGCTCCTTAACATCAGCATATATAGGATGGTGCAACTGGCTCTTACGCTCAGAGTATGTGATGATATTATCTTATAATGTATCATACCGTAGAATCTCGAATAATTGAACAATGTGCTATGAAGTCAAAATAAGGTGTGAAACCGGAAAGGACGGAAATTAGGGTACGGTATGAGTAACAATTTTTAAGCAAATAAAAAACAAAATGTTGATCAACGGATATTGCCATTGACTCCAACGTCAACTCATTATCACAAGAGTGACAATTCATAGATAACTCTTGTAATGATAGGTAACAATGGTAATCAGTCTTGAATATCTTATCAAGACTCAGGCGATGCGGATTGGTCTTAATAAACTATTAAGACTATTCTTGGAGTAGTGCGGACATTGCATTCTTCCCGATGATCTACCGGGGTGTTGTCTCCTCCAGGTTTACGGACTAACTGTCTACTCAAATACTAAGAAGAACTTCCTAAGTCTTCATGGTCTGACATCGGAGGGGATAATAAAGTATATTGAATCTTGTAGTTAGGGAATAACAAAGATGGTTGTGTGAAGATCTATCTACATGACCATTTTGTTTTTCTTTTTTAACTCATAATTTTTATTTTAACTATTAGGCCAAGATGTCGCATGCAGCAGCTAGGCTATGGCGAAAGAAAAACCGCTAAAAACAACCCGCACAAACAAATGAAAATCCAAAACTATCATCAACTTCGGTGTCCAAAGCACAAGGGAAAATTTCAAATGGAAACCATTAACACTACACCCAATTGGTAACTATAACCAAAAGTATAACTATCAAGATAACCAACAATCTGCAACGAAATAAATTCTCCTATCTGATAACTTGGAGGGGGAGTATGTGTAGTGGTGGTCGAGTTTAGAGCATCTCCTACTGGGTGTCTGAAGAGGAGGGTGAGGCCCATGGGAGGCCAGGTGGGGTGAGGTGTGAGGAGCTGCTGCTGTAGGAGGCGAGAGGGCTGAGCGACCTGATGCTTTTAGGACCAGGTAGGGGGGTGGGCAATGGTACAGGGAGGTTGATCCTGACAATGCAGATGAATCTTGCCATTTGGACTAGGAGGTGAGTGGAGGTCCAAAGTTGCGCGGAGGGGGTGATTGAGTGAATTGAGGGCATATGGGCGGTATGAAGGGCAGCAGTGGCTGGGCACTCCAGAAGTGCATGTGGTAAGTCTTCAGGGAGCTATTGCACCTCGGAGAGGTACATGAGTAGTCTGGGGTTGTTGAGCATCAGGGGTGGTTGGCGAGGTAGCTGTGGCCCAAGCGCATTGGATGAATTCGACCAGCGACAAAGTGGTGGAGGCCCATGAAGGCATGAGGGGTGGTGGAGAAGGTGGGGGTATAGTTGGGGGGGAAGGGGAGGTCGGCACGTTCTTGAGGGCCAGGTGATTAATGTTGGAGCAGATGGCGAGATAGTTAATGACTAGGGGAAAGTCTTCTGGAAGGAACCGCAGGACAGGAAGGGTGGGGAAAGTATGGGACCTGCAAGAATGGGGGATGAGGTATGGATCACAAGAGAGGAAAAGAGGGCTCGTTCTGGCGGTGGCCAGGTTAACACCGGAGGAGGAGCAGGCCATGCACAGGGCAGCCATTTCATATTTTTTTGCAAGAGCCAGGTTGAGGGATAGGATGCAAGCTTCTGTGGAGAGTATGTTGCTGGAGGTGGAGGAAAACAAATAGGAGGACAATCTTAGCACCTTGTTCCAAAGGACAGTCATCCGGGAAAGTTTTGCCGCGGTTGGAATAAAAAAATCCGCTCTATAGGTAAGGATTGGAAAGATGCGGGCAGTAACCAAGCGAGGGTTCATGTGGAGAGGGGGTCTATCTCCAGGACCTTTTTTTTTATTTTTTTTTATTTTAACTCAAGTTTCATTTTGTTTACGGGTACAAAAATAATCCGTGTGCAGCAACTAGGCTATGGCAGAAAAAACAAGGGAAAGGAACATGAGAACAATACAAAAAATGGGAAACACCTCAAAACCAGGAAAAGCAAACCCTAAGAACCAGTAACCGGACGAAAAACAAACGAGACCTAGGCACACTGAGCCCAAAAGCCAAATCCTATAAACTAAGAACGAGACAAGGGACACTAATCCACCAACAAATCATGATATAACGGGGATGGGTGACCGATGTTGCCCTAAAACTACGCGGGTGAAAGAGGGTGGGACTGAAGGACGCGAGCGCAGACCTATACACGGGAAAGGCGAAAGGTAACCTAGCCACAAGGAACATAGGGAAGGGGAGCGAGCGACCGTGATTCACAGTGAGATCAAAGGATCAGAAGGAAGAGGGAACCCATGATGCATGCATGGAGGCAAGCGAGATGAGAGAGATAAAGAAGGGGATGGGGGGAGCAAAAGGCCCAGTAGNNNGGGGGAAGGGCTGAAGCCCACGATAGTGGAGTGTGGTGTGGTGATTTTAATCGTGAGGAAGAAAGAGGACAAGGTTGATCATCGAGTCCTGGTCTATCTACAGGACAGTTTTTTTTTTCTTTTTTAACTCATAATGCTTATTTTCAACTATGGGGACAATATGTTGCAGGCAGCAACTGGGCTATGCCATGCTCCGTCTCCGTTACAACCACAGCGATTGAAAAAACCACACCAAGTTTTCTGCCAAGACCAACTATCATTGGCCGGAAGGCTGTTCTCACAGCCTCGCTCTTTACCCTGCACGGGTAAAACTATTTCTGCTCTCTTTGCTCTCAGTGTGTGCTC
>QLOI01000059.1:106305-118000 GCA_003313605.1 Tuber umbilicatum | reverse complement strand
AGCGCTCGGTAGGAAGTCGAGTTACCCAAACACTCCCCCTCTGCGATGTGTCGAAAATGCACTAATCTGAAAACATATGCTTTCGCCACCACTCAATTGGCTTATCCATATGTTCATCGGCATAAGCTCTACGCTTCTGCTGATTCTTCCGATTGATAAAAGGCTTTTTGCAAGCCTTGCAGCGAGAGTAGCCCTCTCTTTGCAAAGCTCTCTTAATCGTTGTCGTGGAGGCACTTAATCCTACTTCCTGTCCTAACTTGCGCCAGCAGAGTCGTCGCCCCTCCCAGCTGGTTCGGAGACGAAAGATTAGGCGTCGGATATCGCGCTCAGAAAGGCACCGGGGGCGCCCTGGGCGCTGGTGTTGGCGGCGGGGCTGCATTGACTTCTTCCAATCGCTTATAGTTTGTTGAGGAACTCCAGTCTCTCGAGAAATTTCAGACTGAGACAATCCAGTGTCCAGTAATGTGAGGACTCTGGTTCGCATAGGGGTATGCCATTCACCCCAAGGATCATTTCGTGGTGGGGTAGTTGTCATTTTTGCCGGAGGTGGAGTGACGTTCTTGTGGTTGCGATGTGAGAAATCTACCGGTGATTTTTGTCGCCAGCCTCGTACAGTACCGTATTGTGCAGCACAGGATTATCAGAATAACTTACTCGCACCAATATCATCAATTACTTGCAACACGCGAATGACGCTTTCTCACGACACGCCCTCAGATGTTACTGTTAACCATAGGGTACCATGCATTCCCGCAGTGGTGATGGCGAGGGGTAAGTAGAAAAAGGAAAAATAAAATAAAAGGGGGGAAAGAGAACAAAGAGAAAAAGAAAAGAAAAGAAAGAAAGATATGCGGAGTAGGATGTTGCCGCACAACACCAGAGTAGTGTGGTGCTTTTGTAATGTAAGCGCGTGCTAAGAATAGGTTACCGACATTATTGTGGAGAGTTTGATGGTTTGAGAGGGGCGTGCAAGAGGGATGGGAAAGGCAAGAGGGGATGGAAGTGTATGAGCGTATGTAGGGCACGAGAGGAAGTCAGCTCCGACGGGGAAGGAGGATGGTGGGGGGGAGGCTTCGACACCCGGATAGGCAAAGAGGGCCTTAGAGGGGGGCTTTCTCGCATGAGTCTTTTTTTTTTTTCTGGACGGTTGGGTGAACGGAGGGTGATGAATGGGTGGGTGGGGGAGGAGGTTTTTGTGAGTTGTACTCAACCGATATGATACAAGGAGGGATTACAGACCGGATCGGGTTCTGCGACTGAATGGGGGAATTCTTGTTCGCGGAGGGCCCTGCTATCCGGGGACGAGAAGGAGAGGTGAAATGGTAAACATATCCTAGGGCCAGGACGAAGTACCGATATGATACGATAGTCGCGAAGGGGTCCATAGGCTCCCCGAGATTTTCTTTTTTCTAATATCATACTTGGCGAGGTCCACTAGGGGCTATACTGAAAGTCTCACTTCTAAGAATTGGATATACTGTGAACTCCCGAGTTCAGTGGCTTGCCAACTGCTAACTGAACAGAGAGCTCTGAAAAAGAAATGGGAAAAAGGGTTCGCAACCCTTTGTCCACCGAGTTTTTTCGCAACTTTTAGTGAAACTATGATACAATAAACTTGCAAGCAATCCGTACCCGCCCGCGGGCTTTCCCCTTGGTTAGGCTGACTTGCAGTTTGCCCATACTAACTCACTTAGACTGACCTAAGGTTGTGGTTTCGTCCAATGGATCGCGATAAATTTTCATGATAGTTATACAAGTACTGTACTAGTACTTGAGCGCAGCTTCTAGTGTAACGGAGTGGGTGGTGGAACGTTCTACTTGCAAACACAAACAACCCCCCACCCCCCCTCTCCAACCCTGACTTTCGGCGTGTGATTTACAGTTGGTTACTTGGAGCCCGGATGGGACCAAATCCGTCATAGCAGTGTCCAAGTACCCGAGTACCCGAGTGCATGGCCGTCATATCCACAAGCTCTCAAAAAGGTAACTTACTCATTCGTAGGATAATGCAAGGCGGATAGTTGCCCACAACACCCTAATCCAGATGCCTCTCGAATGGACCCCTGTAGGGGTATCTACGGCAGGGGTACTGGGCCGCCTAGAAAAGTGCCTGCTGTACAGTAAATCCCCTAATTCAATTGAATATCCTAGGAGCACCCACTCAGCTGGATGTAAGGGTTGCAGCATCCGAGCTGCTTCTTGAATGATACTGGTGTGGTGTTCCAGTAACGTAGATCTAGGCGTGATTGAAGTTGGGTCCAAAAACGCAAGGCGGACGGGGCGGTCTATCAGCACTCACTGCCTACCGGACAGGTACTTGCCCCTGGCCGTAAGTGCCCGAAAACAGGGGGTATATTTTGTATGAGCGCTCAGACTCTCACAGATGCTTTGCCATATAATTCTTTGACCCCTGTTTTTTTTTCCAGTACTTATGGCCCGGGACAGGTACAGTACTATTGGCCGTGGAGCTTTGTAGCACGAAAGTAATCCAACCTCGATTGTACTTGTGCTCGTGCATTATTCCATTACCGGCCCCGCCGCAGAGCACATATGCTGGCAACTACTTGTATATCGCCGGTTACCGTATTTCCGGGCAATGCGTCTGTACGCACCGCTTCTGAAACGATGTCCCAACAAACAGGTGTTCGGACCCGATTATTGGGGGTTTTCCTCACATACCTTGGGTCCTTTCCCACTCGCGATGTTCTATTGGGGATGCAAAAACAGCAGTGCTGAATCCTTGCGCAAGACGGGGAGACTCGGTCGGCATTTGACCCAAAATCTGGGCATTTCCCTCGTGCGAATTCCTATACTCATTGGAATGACAAGTCAACTAGGCCCATCCCCACCTATTATCAACATAACCCCTCAACGACGACAACTAAACCGACGGGCTGACTGTATGCATACACCCTTATTGGCGGGGTTCCGAGGGGGGTTCCAATTACTGTGCGTGTTTTAGCCACGGTAACCGGCGAAAATTCCATCCTAATAATATCCAATGCCATCGTCCCCGCCCTTGTCATAGCCGCGATCTACCGCTAGAGAAAGAATAGGTGAATTCACCAATAGCCCCTGTGCCGCTATTTTGAAATTAAGGTGGGCGTGTTTGTCGTTGCGTTTGTGAGGCTTGCAATGATTGCATTCCGGCATTGTTCAGCTATACAGGGGTTAATCGCTGAAGTGGGTTTTAATTTAGTTTGCATTGAGTGATTCAGTGAGGGTAAGGTTGAAATGGCTCTTACGCTCCTACCGGTATAGTACCGATACTACCTCCCCTCCTCAATCACCACCTTCGTGGCTTCAACGGGAAAACCGTCGGGCGGCGCCGAGTTATCTTGCAACGTCCAATTAATTCGCTATAGAGCTGGAGTCGGTGTTGCACGCACACAAAAGTTGTTTTGGCCCGTAATCCGCCCTATAACTCACTATAAGCCGGCTCATGGAAAACTCCCTCCTCCTGATCACTGATGCATGATAGACCTATAGACATGGTTTATCACTTAGCATACCGTATACTATATTTGGTACTTGCTTATGCTTCCCGCTCAAACACCCTTTAGACTAGGGATCGGGATCCGAACAGGCAGCGACCTAAATGTTCCACTCCATCGCGAGCGCTTCTGTCCGTCTCAAGCTACCACAGGAAAAGCGCCACCGGGCGTCCAGCAACCCGCCATGCCTACTCATGCACTACAACTAGCCCCGATGCTGTATGCTGCTCCGCACGATACACGCACAGCACCGCTACCTTACATTTTTTCATCCACCAAACCTGAACCGGATATTTTTCACTCCGACGTTCCCCGCCAGGCGCAAGGCAATAACTTACTTTACGCGTTCATCCCAAACTATCCATAACCCATGGTGACTGCCAATGATCTCTCTCCTGAAACCTGCAGCGGCGAGACTGACAGTAATTTAGCAAAACCCTATCATCTCAATTTTCACCTAGACGTTAGGGTGTGCAATATTGTCGGAGGGGGGTCAAAAAAAAAAAAAAGGTAAATCCACCCCCCTCCAAGTTATTCATGCAATTTATGACAAAACAATAACAATTGGACGGTAACCGCAAAAAAATAGAAACCATACAACACCATGGTATTGCTCAGACTAAAAGAAATTATTGTGCCAGTGAGCCTGGCAGGGAGAATGATTGGGATAAATAAAGTCGATTCAAGAGATATTAGTAAATATGGAAGTTCGTACCCTCACTTCATATGTTAACAGAGTCAAAGTCAAATAAAGAATGAAAAATGTTCTAGAAATATTGTACTTGATTCTATGCCAAAGAACTTGAATAATAGACATTTACGATACAGTCGTAAATTAAACTATATTATTCTCTTTAAAAGAGTCGCGGTATAGGATATGTTCAGAAGAAAATAACCCTGGATAAGATAAACGTCTTCTGTTTCCGCTACTTTCTCCTATTTAGAAAGAACAAAACAAAAGGGAACAAGTAGCGTCACACTTGCTTCCACCGACTATGAGTGACAGGTAAATAGGAGGGGAACCGGCTATTATGTTGATATAAATTTTAGATTACTGAAATAATTTGTTACCAAGTGTGATTAGCTGCTACAGGTAATAGAAAGGTTTCATTCCACTCGTTCAACAATGACCTCCGGTAGTCTAGTGAGACGTTCCCAGTCTCAATGCGAAGTCTCCACTGGGAACCGACAAACAGGGATCGGTGACAAATAATTTTGGTTACCCTACCGGTACTTTGGCCGGCCAAAAACTGAACCCCAGGTCTTTATCGTCCTACACGCCCCCACAATGCGGCCAGCGCTCGGGCGCTGTCTAAATATCATACGAGTACATTACAAGTACCGTACCCTCGAGTATTGCGCGGCATCGGGAAATTTCTGACGAATGCAGAGAGGAGGATGACAGAAACAGAAATAGGTTATGTCTCGGGCGATCATTGGGGTCGTCATATTGCTTTTGTAATTAGTTTAATGTAGTACCTACAGGCGAGTGAGTGAGGTGGGTGTGAGTTGGTGGGCTACGGTAATATTTGTGAAGGTTTAAGGTTACCGTAACCTACCTTACAGCAGCTGAATGAAACGATGTTTTCTTGTTGAATCCTTGGTTCAATATCATGACCTTAGGTACACGACGGGCAAACCTAGGGTAGAGTCATTTTTGCATGCGGGAAGGGTCCTGTGGCAGCAGCGGTATGAAGAGAAACCTTTCAACGTTGGTGTCGTGGGCTGCCTGCGCACTGTGCCATAGGTAGGGTGTCGGTGGTGGAGGGTGCCAGGATCCTCGTATGCGTGTTTTCTGGAGAAGCGGTTGGTAGGACGCTTCATGCCTTCGCGAGTTTTGTTCGAGCGAACTGCGCTCCTCCTTCTCATGAACCCACCGATCGAATACCCCCACCACAAGCTCACTTTTGCAAAGCGCGAGAGATTTGTACCGTAGCATGATGCGAAATTGTGTGAGAGTGCGC
Organism: Tuber umbilicatum; assembly: GCA_003313605.1. Lineage (NCBI taxonomy): Eukaryota > Fungi > Ascomycota > Pezizomycetes > Pezizales > Tuberaceae > Tuber > Tuber umbilicatum. Next base: position 112,542 of record QLOI01000059.1, on the reverse strand, counting down.
GCGAGTTTGTGAGTAACTGGATGGGTGGATGTGGCTTCTCTGTACTGTACTGTACTGTACCTGTAGCACCAATTAAATTCCCCCTGTGCTGTGAAAAACAATTTAACGGTGCGATACACTTTGCTGCTTCGATTCAGCCTTCTAGATTTCCTTCCTGCGCACAAAGCCTGAAGGGAGGGGTTGATGCAAGGGAGGGGCGAGGGAGGGGAGGTGTGAGCGTGGGCAGGAGGCCGGTATTGGTTTGGGCACAGGTTGGAGCCCAACTGGGGTGTGTTCGAGAATCTGCACACATGAACCAGCGGGTAGAAGTGGCCAGGTCAAACTTGTTGCCATAATCTATCACACAGATCAAAAGGCCGCTGTCCGGAGTTTACCCACTCCACCCCTCTCCGATCTAAAAATGGACCGGTGCTCGAATAGAATCCCTTCCGCGTTTAGCGCTAGACTATTTTCGCAGTACCGGCCATCCTGATAACGATGCTATGGGCGAGCCCGAACGCAATTGATACGAGTACCGGTACGAGTGAATCTCCCGGAACAATGTTTTGGTAAAATAATCACGCAATAGGGCTGCCACATTCTACGAGGGTGGGGGCTATGGATCGAGTTATCGGTACTGTACTGCTGCAGTATGAGACTGTCGGTGTTCGAGAATAATGGTGGGGTCGCCGCCTAAAAACTTAGTGATATTATCGCATGCGGAGACACCTGCTACCAGCAGCTAACTAAGCAGTGGGTTCGGGGAATTCCTCCCCTCCGTCCTCGGGATGTTCCGTGCGGGGGTGTCTTACTCGTACCGTACTGTACGAGTACGGTACGGTGCTTGCGCTTCCGGTCCGTGACACTTCCGAGCATCGGGGTATTAATGGCCCCGTGCGGCGGTCTGATGTGCGGGGTCGCGGTAATCCCAGATCGAAGATGGGAAGTAAAAAAAACGCTGTTCAGGAGTCAGGTTAACCATATCAAGCTACTGAGCGGTATCGCTTTGGTTCTCTCTGATATTTCGGTACAGTCCAGTACGAGTGCCGTATCCCTGGCGCACGGTGTCTCAATTTTACGGCGGTGTCCTACCCGTAATCCTTGAAGATGTTTGGTTGGTTTGCCATACGGTAGAGCACCGTGCCGTGCTACGATATCATCCATTTTCTCCAAAATTGATCAGCATAACCAGCGCGGTGCCGTAGCCGCTGGGCGAGACTCTGCACGGTACTAGGCTGCAGTATAATTCTCAGCGGCAGTATAGGAAGCAGAGATATACTCCCGAGGTTTACAATAACTTACCACATAACCAACCGCATAATCTAACGCATACACTTTCTGATACTATTTGGTATGATATTATATCCCCCACGCAGGGGTATGAAGGTCAAAGCGGCGCAATAATTCCTCGCCGCAGGCTTTCCCCGGGGCATAGCCAAGGCATAGTAGGTTTGCCATACTGTGCGATAGGCAGTTATACTGGGACAAAAACACCCATCTCGACCACAATTGACCAGCATGGCCTGCGCGGTATAGTCGTTCCCCGCGAGATATTTCTGCTCTGGCCCAGCATAGCCTGCAGCACGTTCGGCATCACAGCAGGAAAAAGGCCCTTCAATATGCCATTCAGCCAACCGGAATATATACCGGACGATATACGGCACGTGGGCCCTCGCGCTCACAGCGTCTCCACCTAGAAACTTTACAGTAGTGCACATTAATAATTCCTTCCTTAGTTCCGTTCAGCACTTCTGCGCTGGCGAGCTAGCCCAGGGACGGGTGTCGCCAGCGAAGGGGCGCAGAGTGGGGTTCACGATACAATGCGATAAGATAATCTCTTCACACCAAAGCAAGGTCATGACCATCTTGTAGCCCACCCCCCGCCACGCACCATCACCATCCCCATCATCAGCAAAATAAATTACCCAGCCAATGGTTCCCCAAGAAGACAGCTTAGACATCGGGTGTCAAACACGATGGCAATGCTTTGTGGTATAATGGTTAGTTAGTCGCGGGAAAGTGCATATATGCGCCGAGCGAGCCTGGATTTTTATTTCATTTTTTCTCAACTACTCTTCCAAGAAAAGGTAAGAGCACAATTAGTGTATGGGATTGTCGCATTGAAAAGTGTATGCAGGGCGATTCAGGCTTTGGGGATACAAGTACCGTACCGATACCTACGATCTGGAAACTTGACGCAGGGTCGTCGCCCACTCAAGTACGGTCCGAGTAGCCTGGGCTACCCTTTTGTATCATGGCGCTGGGTTTTGGTTTGCCTGGTTGGCTGTTCTGGGAAAAAGTGCACAGGTATGATAGGTTGGGCAGGGGTGACCTTGCCAATAGTGTCAGGGTCGAGTGAGAGCAATGTGTGCCGTAGGGCATGATAGACTAAAATTTACCTCCGGACTATTACTTGTGCCGCATGATCGTGGATTAGAGCAAGTTATAGTTTGATAGCTACTGTAGGCTAACATATCCTTCTGGGGCTTGTTTTGTGTTTTGGCTACCGAACGGTTCTGTAGGGTCTATAGGCGCCAAGGATACTCCTTTCGTGCCGATCTTAGCTCGTTGACTCCCACGGGAAATTTGTGTATGCAGGCTTTGCATTTCTGTAACGATATTCGCACCGCCTACTGTGCGAATTCGCATTTTTACGTTCACGGGGCACTTTGCCTACGAACGATACACTAAAATCTCAATAATTGAGCCTCAGTTTCATCCTTTCGTCCGGTCGGTGCCGCCATTGTTTGATGGATTATTGCTGCCTCGCGGAATTCACCATTATGATGGTTAATTGGACCTGAGTAATCTGCAACATGCTGCCATCGTTCGTACGCGCATACCGGTATCTTACCGTCTCATCTACGAGAGCATGTTTGAGTCAGAGATTGATGATCATGTCGTAGCCACTGCACCATCTCGTCCGGCACGAGTTGGCTGCGGCCTTTTTCCGCGCACGGTACCAAACCTGGTATCCAGCAGCACTTTGGTTTATCTCCGAATCATGGTCTAAATAACGACGTTTCGAAATTCAAAACCGCAGGCTGACCACGGCACTTGCGCGTCCTTGCTAAGGGAAGCCTAGGCCACCGAATTTGGGCGATGAGGTGAGAATACACCTTGAGATCACGCTCACCTAGCTTCCGTACCGTAAGTCGTAAACTCAAATAATCGAGCCAAGTGCTATGTCATTTGAGCTGCCTCCTTTGGTAAGGCCCAATGTTTTTTTTTTTTCCGTTTCCCGTCCCTAAGAGGCGGAGCTGCACTTTTTTGCACCGTTTTGCACCGTCTTTCACCCCCTTCCAAAAGTGCCAGGAGGGAGATCTCAACTATAGAGTGCGCAAGGCTCGATTACTTAGGTTTCCACGGGAGTCGGGTGACGATGATGAAGATGGTGATGATGATGAACACACTGCACACACTGTAACCCTCGGATCGAAGAGTCGCATCGCCCGAGTGGACATAATAGTGCACATACACCCACAACCTCGGTATGCCGGGATGCCGTTGCAGTCTCGCGCGACAGCCACTTGAGTCACCTGAAACGGATGCGGCGTTCGGCACTATCCGGCCTATCGTATAATATCACTTGCTTTTCAGCTCAACTCCTCATCGCAAGCGAAACCAGGCGGGAATGTGGAATGAATGAAGTTCACCACTCACAGCACCGCTACCGGCACTGTCTCGCTACGTGTACGAGTACTCGAGCACACCTTCCCCTCCATCGAGGTGAGGCCGGGCATCTCTGCGGATATCCTCGAACCCTCCTCCATCATCAAAGCGGGCGGGTCGGGATGATTGAGGCTCTTATAAGTGACTCCTGTCGTAAGTGTCAAATAGGGGACTTGCCGATATCATACCCCGCATTTGGGTTTCATCATTTCCGACGCTGTGACTTTTACCCGAGCACCTTGCCCAACACAGTCGAGCGGATCATGTTGTCCCGCTTATTTTACCTCGTCCTACCTTCCTGACAAAGAGCCACCCATCCATGCCTCATTCTATCCAGGTGTATGCCGGTAAGATTTCCATGAGATTCGCAGAGCCGCAGTTTATTTTTACCTACTGGTAGGGTACTTGGACTAGTACAAGGTCAGGCATTTAATTTAACCATGGTACCGTACAAGGATATCAACCCAGTTCCAATGGTACACCAGCACAAACAATAAACCTTCTTTTACAATATTGATACGCTCATTCTGTTCGCCTCGGCTTGTGTCGGCGTGCCAACATTTTGTCTAAACAAGCGTCGACCGTCCCGATCACTGCGCCATGACAAAATGTCAGACTCTTGTACAGCTAACAGAGATGCATCGGAGATGACGGGGTTGGTTGTCCATAGTAGGTGCGCGAGACTGATCGGAGGGATTAATTAAAAACGTAATATATGTACAGTACTCGAGTAGCTTCTGGTCTCATTGGTGAGGTCGAGAGCTAACTTACTCGGGTAGGCTACTATTAGTAAAGTAAAAATCGAGGGTGCTTAGGACAAACATCAGGAACCCTGTCTATCGTGAGTTAGTAGGAGTATCTCGAAAAAGTTCGAGTGATGTGACGTCCTCAGCTATGTATAGCACAGCAGGATGTTTCTCGTTATCATCGAGTTGACAAATTGTTTAGATATCGCATGTAGCACATTCCCTTTTTGTGGGTTGACCGGTACATTATTGCTGCAGGGGGAACACCGCACCATTTCTTTTATTTATCGATCCGGGGAAGAAGCTCCCCCGCAAGCACTCCCAGTACAAGTAATTTAAAAGTATTACCCAGCCCTATTAACACCCCCTGCGTAGCACCCCCACCAGCTATGAAATATCAGAATTTTTGAGACTTTATTGATTGATACATGGTTATTGCGGTACAAATATGCCAGTCTTTGAAAATAATCTCCCGGGGGAAAGAAAATCACCGCGGGTACCTGCGGAGTAATTTATTATCCAACAGTGGGTACCGGTATCTTCCATATAACTCTCCCTCTGACGGTAGCTATGTAATACCGTAATGGGAAAATTTCATGACCCCCTTAATCTAAGTGCGGAATTCGGAGCTTTCAGTGCGGCCGATGCCCTTGGGTTACCGTAAGGTATTTATCGGGGGCGCTGGTAGCACCGGTAGGGTCTGGAGTTCTTGCCATGACATGACCGCAAGTGCGGCCGATACGGCAGACATATCCGTCATTTTTCCCTTACCCTGGCACACGGCAACAAGGCTCAACCGAATCTTTTCTTGTTAGATTTCACGTGACGGATATATCATATCGGCCGCACTCGTAGTAAAAAGACACCTGAATAGTTTCTGATCTCGGAACGTTCTGGGAACCAAGAAACGACAGATGGTCTACAGATGAAGGGATGGCGTGGATGATGCTGGGATTGGGTATGATACTCGAGTACTGCACTTGATCTTCCGAGTAAGAAATCGGCAAAGCCTTTGATGGGATTACCATCACTTTTGATTTGCTCTTGGCTCGGCGTAAGCTTCCCTGTTCTCGATTTACGTGTTTGCTACCTCCTACTGTAATATAGTCGCGGACAATCCATTATCTCCGGCACACCTCTAATCTCCAGATCTCGAATCGAGAAGGTTCAGTCCGGCGGGCAAACAGGGCCGCGAATACCTGTTAATGAATAATATCTACAAGCTCCGAGCCGCCTCAGCTTGCTCGAGCTTGCTCGGGTCATACCAGGTAAACTCTATTCTATTCCTTCTTGAGGCGCTTGCCTCCGACCGGGGTCCAACGGAGATAGTGGAGTAAATACGGTGCTCGGGTACCCGGGGTCTTGGCCAATGACGGCTCCCTCAGGGGGTATCTTGCCGGAGTCCTCACCAAATATCGGGTTCGCGGGGGCATGCGTGAGCACTCCAGTATGACATGGTATACTGTAAGCTGGAAACCTGTGATGAGGTGGGGTGGATCCTGCGGCACCTTGATTTACCAATGATTCTCTGATAGTCGGGCAGCTATACCCGTTGCACACTGCTGACGAACCACCGGTATCTCACCAGGTGAAAACAGCTTATACATCTGCTGCGATAAACCCGGTGCGAATTTTTTTCGGCGGAGAAATACGAGCGCTCGTTCGTCCTTTCTCTGGACGTGTAATAATATCTATTCCAAAAGGGTGATACTTTTCACGGCGGAGACGGCGTCTCAGAGCAGGTCATAACAGTCACGGGTATTGTTGCGCAATCTCTCAACCTGCGCAAAAACAGGCCCATGCCCCAGAAACAAATACCGAAGCAGCGGAAAAAAAAAAA